>CAJPEX010001290.1:47896-61965 GCA_905338405.1 Notodromas monacha | reverse complement strand
GAAACTGTTGAGCTTCAGCTTGTTTGCCTGAAGCGATTCTTGAAACAAAGTGAACATGCCTTCAAGGAGAATCGAGGTGCCTTTTGTGCTGGGTAAATAGTCGATAAGGATCCTAAAATTTAGACTATCTACTGTACAGTGAACATGATGAAGAGACGACATCTACGTACAAGTTTGTGAAGCAACGAAATCACACGCTGTGAATCGTCGTCGTCACGTCATCGATTCGCTCGCTGCGCAGGATTTTCTCCAAGTAAAATTGCGATCGTACCTGTGACGAGACGTGTAATGATGAAGTTCTTGTAACCTGAAGTTCTTCCCGAGGATTCGATTTCAATCGGTCATTTCGTGATCGCTGAGTTTGATTTCTGGTTTTTTTTTTTTCAATTTGGCCCGAGCGATATCCCGGAGTGTAGAATGTGTCGAAGGATATACGCAGGCATATGATAACGATGGTCTTGAACACTGTATGACTCGAACTTTTTTTTCCACATGAATGCCTCGTAGCTTTAAACTAATGCGATTTGTTGCTCTTTCTGTAATCCTTGATGTTATTCTCCAAGCTTTCTGTTAATTTTCGATCGCGTTCATGTTAAGATGAGAAAAATTCCCTGAAAAGGTATATAAGAGACTGTACATGAATTGAGACGCAAATCATCCGAGGGTAAACGAGTGTTTTTACTCGGGATTCATCAGTTATTTTGTGTGTCATTCTTTTTCAGTCTTGGCCTTTTGGGTGATGTATGTCAGTATGTGGGACGATGAGAAACCTTATGAGTAAGGACCACCAGCAGTTGCGAAGATTGTCCTTATTGAACTACAGCATGTCGCTAAAGGGGAATCTGTTTATAGCTGCTCGTTTTATCACGGAATTACGGCTTTTTCTACTTTCGAGTTTTTTAATCCTCGGTGATTTCTGTATTGAGAGGAAGAGTCTCGTAAAACTTTATCAGTTGGGTTTGAGATGAAGGCTTTTATTTGAAGCGGTTTTCTGCGGACAGGTTCTCTGCGGTTGAAGATCCGGTCTTGAACTAAACTGATGCTGAACGTGTCTCGTGACTTCGATGGTCCTCTTCTCCCTTTCGATGTTATTTCGAAATATGTGCTGGGCTTATCTCTTCTTAATTTTTTCAATGTTTGCTAAATTTTCAGCAGATGGAGACTTTCATAGTGATTGACAGATCTCTTTCATAGACAGAGATGGAGAATTGGAGATGATCCAGTTTTGAAATCGACGAGATGATATCCTGCACATCGCGGATCCTTTCCGTCTCATGTGTGAAACGATGATTATCGTACTTTCCGGAATTCTGGAATTGTCTGCTGACGACAAATTTTTAAATCTGGAATGATTTCTTTGGTAACGAACAGTACGATCGTGCTTTTTGTTATTTGGTGATTGATTTTCTCCGGACGTGCTCCTCGAGGATGAAGATAACCTGAGTATGATCTTGGATCATTTCGATTCTTCTGATCTGTAATATTTTATTCTGGATTTGTTCGCTTTCAAGTTTTCAGATCTCGAGTGATTTCCCATGCGTAGACATGAAGAGTTTGACGGTGGTTCTGCGTGATCCGGACGACGGGCTTTTCGAGGATATGAAGATGATCTGGTTTTGAAGTCATATGACGCTGAACGCGAACCTCGTGACTTCATGGATTCATTTCCTGCTGTGTTGTTTTTTCCTCCATTCATATTCGTTGAATTTCAAGTGTCGTGACGTATTGAGACCTTAGTTTTATGACAGTTTTTATTCCGGAGATCGCCTCTGCACGTTGATGTCGTCGTCGACATAGGTAAAATGATTGACGTGCGGGCATGCGCACGACCTTGTTTCTTTAATAATGAGGCCGTCGTTTCATTCCAGCCATTTTTTTCCACCGTAAAAGGAAAGTCTAGTATCCTAAAATACAGAAGGACACACAAAATTTTATATCGAAGCCCTAAAAAACCCCCGATTCCGCGGTTAATTAAACCGCTTTCGCTTCGGTGTAGGACGATAAAATATATACTGTACTGGGTTGGAAATGAAATCTTTGTCGCATTCCGTGTCCCTTTTTTGCTCCGAAATATTGATTTTTTGCGGATTGTCAAGATGTCCGTAATTGGCATTTTATTTCTTGGCCCTTTGAAGTTCTGCGTGAAGAGGATTGACTGACAGAAAATGCGTCTCGCAATTCAAGCTATATATTCTGGTGTGTGTGTGTTCGTGTGTAAGAGAATGTAAGTCAGTGAAGCCTCGGAAGGTAGAGGATACTTATTTTCTTATGACCGGGTCTCTGGGATCCACGTCGACGACATCGACAGCGACATGGAAACGCGGTCGTCGACGCGGATGCGGCTCATTAGACGGATCGAAACCAGTGACACACTTTTTCACTTTCCGACCTTTTCGGGGTTCGAATATTTTTCCATACCCCCCCCCCCCCCCCCCTCCTCCGGAACAGGTTCTAAATGTTTTTCTAGGTCTCCTGTCTATATTTATAGACTGGAGAAAATACCAAGTGTCTTGAATATGATGCATGTTCTCCATATCCCTTCCAGCAATGATTTCCTGTTGATTTTATTCACTTATTTAATTTTGAAACGGTGTTGGAATAAATTATGGATCGAAAGTTTGTGAAGAGGATATTCGCCCGTATGGCGGTAAAAATTTATTTGTGAAAATTGTTCAATGTATTTTTCAAAGACCCTGAGTGTTTATTTCTGAGAGGAACCCCATGGACGAAATACAGTACATCAAGAAGCTCGTTATAACAAGAAATTTAGATCAATAACGCCATTTTGAGTTTTACAGGATTTGCTTCCACGAAAGAGTCAAAGGTATCTTAAATTTTCTCTTGTCGATTCTGCGTCATTACTTATTGTTGTCAGGGACGGAAAAATGTACCTATATGAAAGAATACCATGGATTACTTCATTAGGAAAATCGTTTGAACATTATTTGTAGTGTTGCGACTTCGTTTGTGCCCATTTCTGAACTGTATCCTGCTGAAAAACTTGGAATAAAAGTGGAATATTTTAGCAATTTTTTTAAATCTTTGGATTGTCTGACATTGATTCTGTCTGAGACATTTTTTTTGGAGGCAGCATACATTAAATTAGTCATTGAAACAGTATTTAAAACTCCTCCTATTGCAGATACAGTATTTCAGAAATTCTTTTATCAAATTATATGAGCTTCTGAAATTTCCTTCTTTTCCACAACATTTCCAACTGGAAATTTGGTATTCAGGTGATGTAAAAACAAATTTCAAATTGCTTTTATATTTCAAATACCTCCCAGATTTCAGCTTAAAACCAGATTCTATGATTTATTTTTCTTCCACAATATTTTTCAATTGAAATTTCCTCTTTGAAAAGGAAATTCGGGATTCTGAGTGTCTAAAAACCATTTTTAAATTGTTGTTACACTTGAACTATCTTCCCAAGATTAGATTATATATATATAATCACACATCAGAGGATTTTATATGTTCAATACAGGATAATCAGCTTGAAATTTAAGTTTTCTACTAGTGAGCTTAAGATAGTGAAAATGGTAGCTCTTTTATTTCTGGTCCACACCCTGTATATATATATATTTTTTTTTTATTCTCAAGTACGTCCCCATGCTAAGAAAAAATAATGATAATGCACCAGAATTCGCTCTATATATTTTTTAATTTCCCAAGTTTTTCCACCGTTTTTCCTCCCCGTCAACCTGGCCCCAAGGAATTGGCCCCAGGGAACAACAGTAGCGATTCGGGTTCCGTTACAGTGTGTGACCGACGACGGGTCGTTTGCATGAGGCCTCAGGGCGTCCACAGGGGGAATAATGGAACACTTGTGGTTTGCACCGACGGCAACGAGAAAGCCGAACAAGGAACATTTACAATTACTAAGCTGCTCTTTTTCTTTCTTTCTTTTTGTTTCTTCCTCTTTTATATGCTTTCAACTTTGCTGTGCTGTGGGGATCATTGCTGATGGCATGCATATAGGAGAGGAAGGAAACAAAAAAAGCACCTGCGAAACGAGGTCATTTGACCATGAGGATGAGAGGGAATACAAAGTAGTGTTTCGGTTAATGGACTTGATTTTCAGCCTGAACTGCATGTGCCTGATGATGGTTGCAATTTTTATTTAATTTATTTTTGGCAGAAGTATTTCTTGCTCTACTGGGCCTTGAAGAAAATCAGGTAATAGAGTATTCCAAATGTATGCAAAAAACTTGAAAAAAGGGGAAAGAATTTCCCGGTCCAAGATAAAAAAAAATGAATTTTTAATTTATTATCAATCACAATGGTGACATCAGCCATAAATTATATTAAAAGATACTTTTCAATAAGCAAAACACCAAAAGAGAGTGTCCAAAATTATTTGACTATAAGTGTAAGTAATACATAGTGATGCCTCAGTTTATGGACTTGATTGCTTTCACTTGAAAGTAATAATCACAAAAATTTGCAGCTATTTCTTAAAAAACGACAGTATATAAAAAACTATTTCACCAAAGAGCAATAATACTCAATTTTGCTTTAGTTAACGGACTCAATTCTTTCACACATGGTATACATTAAAATGTAGTAATTGAGCTATTATGTGAAACCATTCCATGGGAAGGATGTGCAAAACAGACTGTTTTGACTGTCTGGAAATAAGAAATAGTTATGCCTCTTTTAATGGACTTCATTGCTTATATATTAGTGGTGATTCCATTTTCTGAAAAGTTTCACAACTGAGTTGTGTAAATCTATTCAAAATCACAAGACAATAACATTTTAATTCTTCAAGTTTATAATACAATATTTACTATGGTGCCTCAGTTAATGGACTTAATCCCTTCCATAAAGAAGTCCATAATATGGAGAGCCAAATGACTGCATAATCTGAAAATGAAAATTTTATGCTTTACATGTCCTATATACAAGAAAGTTTCATAAGTAAATTCTTATGAAATTTATACAGTTTAAATGTTGAACAATGATTTCAAGTCAACCAAAAAATCCTTCAGAAACATTAAGAATATGGCTGAAGATGAATATGAAGTATTTTGAAAAAATTATCATTAAATAAAAAATAAAAAATAAACGCTGGCAGCTTTTTAATTTTGAAAGAATCACTCTTCAAGTCCTCATATGGATCAAATACAATCTCCAAGAGTCCAAAAAATTCATTTTAAGGAGTTTTCACTATCCTGGGCACTGTTTTTATAAAATACAAAACATATGCAGCGAATACAATTTTAATTCTGATTCTGGATTCAACCTAACATTGAAAAGAAGCCCAGGGGTTTTTTCATCAAATAAAACTATATTTGGCAAGCTGTGAAATATGAACTGGAATCCGGAATAAAATTTGCATTGGTACTGACTTGAGAGATTAGATCTGCTCTACTTGAGAAAGAATATCTTAGGCTATTCAGGGTGATTCTGGTCTGCAAGTATATAGTTGTAATAACTCACTTCAAAATGGAGAAATTTGTGGAGGGGGGGGGGGGATTTGTTGCCTGTCTCAATGTTGAGAAATGGTTCTAAAGCATTATCAGTTACTGTACTTGAAATGAAATTGATTGACCATCAACTTTTGTCTGCCATAAACTTCTAAATCACTCAAAGGTCAATAAAACTCGAGTCAAACCCAGTTCATAGCTACATTTTTTATTTGAAATCTTTTACTCCCCTACACCAACTGATGAAAATGAATCAATTTTGAAATGGTGAAAATAATATAAAAAAAAATTGGGAGTAAATATGCTGTGTAAAGTAGAATATTTTTACAACAAATAAAGTTCCAATAAATGTGTGCTTATAGCAAAATATTGTTTAAAAAATTGTGTCCAAGTGTTCAAAGGAGGTTTCCGGTCCAAAAACAAATTAAAAAGCCTCAAATTGATAATCAAATGAATGTGTGTTTTTGAACCTGGGTCCTATAAAAATAGTTAATTCTGAATCATAATTATTTGAAACAAAAACATTTGTTGTAACGAGATTCAAAAATCACAGTAAACTTAATACAAAATAAATTGTGATACAGTAACTAAACCGTCTCAAGAAACTTTTTTTTTTCAATTTTTAATGCAGCAAATTTTCTCACCATGTTATTTTTTTCCGGCTGCCGCCTTTTATAGAATAATAAGTCCACAGAAAATTAATTAATGACCTCTATACAGTATATATTTAGAATAAAGAAGTATTTTCATGATCTAAATTTAAAACCCTGAGCCAAAAAAAAGCGGTGTTTGGAATTCGGAAGACGGAAATTCTCTTCATCTGCGTACTTTCATCAGCGGTATTCTAGGCATTTTCTCGAGCCGACATTAATTTGGGAAATACTTTTAATGACTGACTATAGGCCAGAGGGTCTTCAAATTAACCTTTCTTATTAATTAATTCCCACCTTCTGACATTATTACAAGCCTGGCTTTTTTCCCTGGAGGCTTTTTCGGAATGTCTGAGTGAACTTTCACTTTTCGAGGTGTGTTTTTTTCCCCCCACAGAAAATAAATGGATAATGTGAGAAATTTTTATTTTATGATGAACATAAAAGATCAACACCACGTTTTCACATACAATATATATATAAAACGCATAATTTAAAACAAAAAAAGCTTTAAACATCTGAGCAATAATATTTTTATTTTTCGAATAAACGCTAGTTTAAGACTCAGCTATTTTTAAACGTATTTTTCATAGAATATTTGACCTTCAAAGAAAACAAAATCGAAGCTTAAATGCAATTGCGACTGTTTTCTCGCAATTTAGTCTCGATTTTTAGCTAGAGAGACGAAGAAAGAAAATCCCAATAAATTTTCGAATCAGCATAATAATTTTGATCAACGAGCGAAAATAAATCATTGCGTAAAATAATTTTGACAGCTCATCAGTGAGCATTTTTAAAAAGGAAGAAAAAAATCGCATGACTTTAAAATCGCTTCTTTGACCTCAGAAACATTTTTCCTAATGATAATCTCAATTCGGCAGATAGATTTGGCGAAAAGCAGCCGCAAAATCTCATTCATAATCAGTATTGCGCAAAATAATTTTGATTAACAAGCGAGAATAAAACATTTCGTAAAATAATTTTGACAGCTCATCAGTGAGAATTTTTAAAAACGAAGAAAAAATCGCATGATCTTTAAAATCGCTTCAGAAACATTTTTCCTAATGATACTTTAAATTCGGCAGATAAATTTGGCGAAAAGCATCCGCAAAATCTCAGTCATGTAAAGCGTGCTTAAAATTTCATTCGTCAGTTAATAATCATTTCCAACATTCCCTATAATGCGGCGATTGAGGAAAAGATATTTGCAAAATTTGTAGAAAGAAAGATTTTCATTCCTCGAATAAATAAGATGAGCAGCTGCTTTGAGGGGGTTTTATAATCCCTGATAATTACTGCGCAATTTTCCCAATTGAAATAAAGAGGATAATTATAAGAAGCGTGTTTCACGCGCTGAAACCGAGTACATTTATCCGTTTTTAGAAAGGCGGACTTCCTTTTTTTTCACCCCAAAAATATATTTTGTTTCCTCTCTCGCGTGAGTATGTTTACAAGTGGGGGTTTTTTTTTCTCTTTCTTCTCGCAGAATCGTCAATTAGGTGTTTATCTGAGAAACAGAAAGTAGAAACCACCAGTAGTAGTATTTTTTCCTTCCCCACCAAAAAAAAATTGATCCTCGCCATTATAAACATTTTTCCCGTCGCGGTTTTTCCTCCACCTGAATCGGGGCCCCATTCTAAAAATATATATATTTTATCTCTTCCTCTTTTTAATGACTTTTCGCACGTGGAAAAAGTGAGGATTTTTTTTCTTCTTTAAATTGGGTTTTCCCGCACGAAAATGTTTGACATTCCGAGACGCGTTGAAAGTTGGGTCATTATTTCTTCTTTAAAAAATGAATTAAAAGACCCCTGCAATTAACAATACTAATTAAAGTTTCAACTTTTAATGCATTTGCTTTTAACCGTTCTACGGTGAAGTTGGACTTTTTTTTGCAGATTTTTGGTTGCACTCAAGAGTGAAATTTAAAAAACCCCAACAGTGTGTGCAGGTTGGGAAAAATCCTGGCATTTTTTAAATTTTCCACAGAAAAACCTCACCTGAAAATGAAAAAATGAAAACTTCAAGGCTCCCTTTTTTTCCCCTGGCCTTGTGTTTTTCCCCATTCAAAGATTAAATTTAAGCTTGATAGCCAGGAGCCCAGGTTAGAGGTCAATACAGAAAAAGTCCAACTCAGGACTTTCCCAGCATTTCTTTACCCCCGGATAAAATCTGACTTTGCCCTCCCCCACCTGGCAGGGGTTGCATAACCTTGTGCAAAAATATAATGCAGGCCCATCTGGAGAAAGTCAAACTTTGCCCTGGGATGGAAAGGAGTCTGCTGCTGTCTTCCAAGGGTTAATGAAAGAAGGGGGTGCAGGCATGCACATCAGTTGTGCAATTTGAATATTTTGGAATGTATTTTCTTTTATTTTGGTATCCATACACAGCTTATTTCTCTGTTTCCCATTCTGAAGTGATTGAATGCGTTTGAATGGATTTGGGTTTTGGAAGGGGAGGGGGTTTGGATGTGCTGGGAATGTTGATTGAACCTTGTGATTGCTGAAAAGCAGAAAATAAAGCTTTCTGTTCATTCATTCATTCATTAAAGTTATGCTACAAACACGTGGGGGAAAATTTGGTTAGTTTAAAAAAGAATATAAAACTCACCATGATGCTTTTTTTGTCAATTGCAAAACACTTTTCAGAAATAATATCAGAATATATTCAATTGAGATATCTGGAATTATTAGAGGAGATTGTCAAAATTTTGCATCAAGCCTCTGAAATCTTAATTTAATAGTTCAACTTTCAATGATTATATAGTTTGGCTCATCATTCATTTTTGATTATGCAAATTTTCCTAAATATCTCCATTATTTTCCTACTTTGTTTTACATTAGAATTGCTTCATAAAAAATTGATTTGAGAAACTGATGTATTAAAAATCTTTTTTGTTTCTGCAAATTTTCCAGAATACAGTATCTCCATTATTTTCCTAATTCGTTTTTTATTTGAATTGCATAATCAAAAACTAATTTGGGGGTACAGTAAAATGTTAATACAGCTATTCCACATGTATAGAAATTATTACAAAATTAATTTGTTTAGGAAGGACTTGAATGAGAAATATTCTGTTTTTAAAGTTTTTGTGATGAGGCTTTTTTGTACCAAGTTTCTACTGCACATAATTTTATGCTGTTCTATTTTGAAGATTTACATGAAAAGAGAAAAGCTTAAACTTCATCTGACCAGCATTTAATCAATAAAAGTCATGTTTTGAATTTAATGCCGAATTTTAGGGCTTACAAAAAATATTTCTGCGATTCATTCATGAAGAAAATACCTTTTTCATTGAACATTTAGTTGAAATTGAATGAAGAATTGGAGATTATGGTTTTTTGCGCGACTTTTTCCAGCGCATTTGTAAAAAAAACTCTAAAAAAACACACACAGGAAACAGTGAATATTTGAGAAAGTGATTCATTCTCTTGCAGAAGAGGACTTGGACACGTATAATGGGTATTTGTGTGGTCTGTTTTCCCAGCCAGCAGGAAACGGAAGTCGACACAGTTAAGGACCGGTTAATATAATGCTTTTAACCCGGAACGGGTTCCAAGGTAATTAGTCACTTGGCAGTGAGTATTGACGACACCCAGGGATTTGTAAACAAGTCGTGTGAGAACTTCTTTTCTTAAAGTAAAAAAAAAAATAAACATAAATTATTTACCGGAGTAGTTTATTGTGTGGGCTGATAGAAAACTGGATGCGATTTAAGGCGGATGAACTAGTTTTTCCAGTCAGCAGCACTAATAATAAAAAAAAAGAAACCCCCTCTTCTGACACAGTTCAGCCCTTCCTTTGAAGAAACGAGCTCCACCTGGAAAATGTAATCTGGAACCCATCTTGCTTGTTTTATTACTCTTAGATGACCTGGGTTATAGTGTGCTGTGGGCTGACCACAGCTAAAAAGAAAGGGCCCATGGGACTAGAGAGAAGCTTGATCCTTTATTGCCCACTTCTAAATACAATAAATCCCCCCATAATCTAAGATTTGTTTAATGAAAAAATCTGTTATCATGCATTTTTATGTACTGTGGTGTGTTTTCTTTTATTAGCACTTGATGTATTTACTTGGGTACCTTGTCCTTTTGAGTGAAAGGGCAGATTGGTTTTTCTTTCAAATAAAAAAAACAATTCTTTCCCCAATAACTTAGAAGCACACTCCATTTTTAGCAACTTTAAAACTGAAAGATTAAAAAAATAATGACAACCAAATTTGGATTTAGACATGATTTGATCCTGGAGTCAGCTCATTTTTAATTATTTCTCTAATGGTATGTTTTTCTGTTATGAAATTTTTCCAAATATTTCCATTAAAATGAAATATAAATAATGCACACCTGAACTTTTAAAATGTAAAAAAATCATACCCATATGCGCACCTCTTTTTTCCTTCTCAGTTTTGAGAAAAAAGGTGCATGTGGTACTCAAAAGAATAAACAGGATCTTCAGTTGAAACTTATCAAGTTGTACTTCAAGGGACCAGCCAAAAAATTCAATGTATGGAGGTTTAAATAATGTAGCGAATCAAACCATTTTGTCAGAGGAAATAAAAAATATTGCAGGAAATTGTCATTGGTGATATTCTGGGCTTTGAAGTGAGTTGACAGGATGCTGAACTTGGATGCAAGGGTTCAATTGCCCAATCATTCTTTCAATTTCTTTCAAAACACTTTGTTAAAGTTGTATTGATTTTATCTTCCCTGTGTCAGTAAAATATTAGCCAAAAGGCCTCCAGAAAATTTTAGTTATGGAGGTTTGACAAAAAGCCGTTCAGTTACAGAGGTTTTTAATGCATTGTTTCTAAGGGAATTGGGACAGGAACTTTGAAAAAATTTGAGGTAGGGAGGTTTGCATTATCAAGATTCAACTGTAGCAAATAATTTTTGATAATTTAATAAAAAAAAATAATTTTGTAAACCTTGTGAACAGTAAAAAAAAACAGGCAAGAGAGAAGCTTGATATTTTTTCTAACCAGTTGTAAAGACTGTAAATCTCCAGCACATTTAGTCAATGATTTGTGTAATAAAAAATAATTCTCAATCTAACTTATCTGTAGGAACAAATGAAAAAGATTATAGATATCTTGTGGTTCAGATAGCCATTTTGTTGTAATGACATTAAATTACCTTCCTTCATAGGTTTTTAATGCTTCTTGTAAATGGACATTTAGCCTGAGCATTGATGGGTGTAAAATATTCTCCTTGAACTACTTGCAGACAATATCATTCAGGCAGTACAGAAAAGGATCTGATTACCCCTTGTGGCAAATTAATGTGTCCAGCATGCAACAATTCCAATCTTTTATGCAAAGTAGTCCTGGATTAGCATAATTGACCTAAACTTCACCAGGGTACAGTACTGTACTTGTACTTCTCAGCAGTCTCCAAAAGACAGCTTCAATTGGTTCTTCATTCTTTAGCCTGAGTAATGTACAAGTTTGAACTTTGGTCCTGGATTTGAATGGCTTGAATTTTTCTATTAGTGAGTACAGTACAGGTCAAATTCCATTATACAACAAATGTTTTAATTGTAACTAAACTTTTCTATGCTCAAAATAAAAGTCTAAATT
This sequence comes from Notodromas monacha, assembly GCA_905338405.1. Taxonomy (NCBI): domain Eukaryota; kingdom Metazoa; phylum Arthropoda; class Ostracoda; order Podocopida; family Cyprididae; genus Notodromas; species Notodromas monacha. Next base: position 50,308 of record CAJPEX010001290.1, on the reverse strand, counting down.
CTAAAACATCTCATTGCAACAAAATGTCACTTTTTATTACCTAAACACATTTTTTTCCAAAATGTTTTCTTTATTTCTCTGAATATTTATCAATTTTTAAATTTTATTTGAGAAACTTCATTACTGCACTTCTGCATTGAAAAAATTGTTCTTTTTTCAGGAAATCATTTTTATGTTAATCAAGTGCTGCGGGTTGGTTTGTATGGAAAAATATACACTTTGAAGTAACTGATGTGATATTTTGGAAACCAATTTTCACAAATTTTCAAAGAGAACTCAGTGTTGCACATTAATTGTAAAAAGTATCCCTTGGGTCACAAAGAGGTTGTTGTAGGAAGAATTTTTGGTGTTTGATACTTCAATACTGCGCTTTTACTTTGACAAATTTGGCATTCTTTTGAAAAACTTAGTCATCTTATTCAAGTATGTTGATTTGTCTAGAGAAAAATCTCTGATTTCAAATAATCAATTTAATATTTCAGAAAATAATTTTTACAAGTTTTCAGTTTACATATTTCTTGTTAAAACACATTTAGGGTCACAAAGAGGTTGTTGGAGCAAGATTGTTGGCAATTTTATAGTTTAATATAACTCAAGAAATAGGAAGACAAAGTTGTAATTTTTTAGTTGAAGTCCCTTCAATTATTGATTACAAGTATCGATATTATTATTTTTTGAGTATTTAAATGACCAAGTTTTTTTTATGAAGAACATTGGGAAGTTGAATTTCCCGAAATGGGCAAAGTCGTAATTTCCTCATGGGAATCAGATCTCGTCGGGTCCTGGGCCAGGAAGTTTTAAGTAGAGGGAATGAAGTGAGTGATGGGCATCAGGNAAATATTCTCCTTGAACTACTTGCAGACAATATCATTCAGGCAGTACAGAAAAGGATCTGATTACCCCTTGTGGCAAATTAATGTGTCCAGCATGCAACAATTCCAATCTTTTATGCAAAGTAGTCCTGGATTAGCATAATTGACCTAAACTTCCCCAGGGTACAGTACTGTACTTGTACTTCTCAGCAGTCTCCAAAAGACAGCTTCAATTGGTTCTTCATTCTTTAGCCTGAGTAATGTACAAGTTTGAACTTTGGTCCTGGATTTGAATGGCTTGAATTTTTCTATTGGCGAGTACAGTACAGGTCAAATTCCATTATACAACAAATGTTTCAATTGTAACTAAACTTTTCTATGCTCAAAATAACAGTCTAAATTCTAAAACATCTCATTGCAACAAAATGTCCCTTTTTATTACCTAAACACATTTTTTTCCAAAATGTTTTCTTTATTTCTCTGAATATTTATCAATTTTTAAATTTTATTTGAGAAACTTCATTACTGCACTTCTGCATTGAAAAAATTGTTCTTTTTTCAGGAAATCATTTTTATGTTAATCAAGTGCTGCGGGTTGGTTTGTATGGAAAAATATACACTTTGAAGTAACTGATGTGATATTTTGGAAACCAATTTTCACAAATTTTCAAAGAGAACTCAGTGTACTGTTGCACATTAATTGTAATTAGCATCTTTTGGGTCACAAAGATGGTTGTTTTAGGAAGAATTGTTGGTGTTTGAAACTTCAATACTGCGCTTTTACTTTGACAAATTTGGCATTCTTTTGAAAAACTTAGTCATCTTATTCAAGTATGTTGATTTGTCTAGAGAAAAATCTCTGATTTCAAATAATCAATTTGATATTTCAGAAACTAATTTTTACAAGTTTTCAGTTTACATATTTCTTGTTGAAACACATTTTGGGTCACAAAGAGGTTCATTTTTATATAGTTTAATATTGCCTCAAGAAATAGGAAGAAAATGTTGTAATTTTTAGTTAAAGTCCCTTCAATTATTGATTATCTATATTATTATTTTTTGAGTATTTAAATGACCAAGTTTTTGTTTAAATGGAGAACATTGGGAAGTTGAATTTCCCGAAATGGGCAAAGTCGTAATTTCCTCATGGGAATCAGATCTCGTCGGGTCCTGGGCCAGGAAGTTTTAAGTAGAGGGAATGAAGTGAGTGATGGGCATCAGGGTTTTCTGGGTTAGCTTTGATTGACACCCGGAGCCCTCCCATCCAGCAGCAGCAGCAGCAGCTGGAGCAGCTCTTTTTCTCGCGGGTACCACGGGTTCTCTGGGCCAGTGTCACCTTTCCCTGAGGGCATGGCTCTTGGACGACCGACCCCGTCAAGCTCAGATCAAGGCCAGCATTTTATGTTATCATTGAATTGATTTTTAAAAAATTTTTGGGCGCCACTATGCCGCGTGGCAATGACGGCGGCGGCGGCGGCGACGAGGGACGCCCAAACTTAACACTGGCTCCAGATTTTTATTTGATAACTTCCTTGGTTTTGTATTACAGTATTTTGTAATGGAAGGGTCAGAAAATATTCCGCAGCAAAGCATTTTTTTT
>CAJPEX010001290.1:31810-47247 GCA_905338405.1 Notodromas monacha | reverse complement strand
GTTTCGTTATTTTTTCTCCCCCCGCCTCAATTTGTCGGTGTCAATTTTCGCATCAAGCGGCTGTTGTTGAAACGAAGTCAGACTTTCACCAAAAGAAATTGAAGACTGGAGAGATGAAGAAAAAGGGGTTGTTTCCGCACACGCGAGCCAACTTTTACTTGGAAACAGATCCGAATTTTGAGTCGTTCCTTTTTTGTTTTAATTCTTAATTTTGAGGAAATCCGAGCGGAAAAACGGATCAGAATCGTTTCGCACTTTTTCCCCCTGTGATTTGCGGGAATTTCTGGTCTGATCATCGGGAAGGTGGGAAAATAAAAAAGAAAGATAAATCTTATGTTTTTTTTCTCTCGCTCTGCAGCTCTGTGATTTTGAGATCCGCGCTCTTTTTCCAAGTTCTAAGAAATCAGAATGAATAATTCACATTGTCCATCTAAAAAAATTGAGTGTTGAATTGTTTTCTGCACGCGAGAAAATGGAAAACCAAAAGTCTTTGTCTTCAATTTCTCGAAATCTGGAATTTTCCTGCAATATTATCATGTCACAGAATATTAAAGCATAGGATTCTTCCAAGATCTCATTCCTGCAGATTAAATGCAAATGGCAATCTTCAAAAGTGTCTATTTTGTAAATCTTGGCATGTGCAAACTGCATTTTCATGCTTAATCAAGATTTTTGTAAGATAATTGATTTCACCATTTGGTGAATAAATCGAAAGTTTCGTGTTTGGTCAGTTTTATGCGCATTTCTAAATGGATGGATTTTGAATTTTCCGGACTTCCACTTTGAAAATAATTATCACCTTTTCATATTTTCTATAGCAGAATAGCAGAAAATAATGATACTAGGTGTTGATTGAATCCAAAGGCTTTATACTCAGTGCTTCTATGACACAAATTCAAAAATGTTCCTCAGGATACTGTACAAGAAGGAAATCTTCTCTTCATGAATTCAACAAACTCTGTTTTAAATAAATTTTTTCTGAAGAAAATTATCAGACCAGACATTGAAGCTTGAATGAAAAGGCTTCACATCATTGAGTTTCTCACATAAAATTCAAAAACATACCACCATATACAGTACAAGGAGTAAGTCTTCTTTTCATCAATTTGTTATCCCTGGAAACATAGTAAGTTACATGCGTCTCCTTTTAATCAGGATGGGAAATGATTAAGTACTAAAAGTCTATTCCAGACAAAAATAGTCTTTATTCAATATAACACAGTATTCACAATATTGACCACAAGACACAGCGATCTGAACCTTCTGAACTGTACTGTCTCCTGAGCTAAAATGCCTAAATGTCTTAATCCTGCCAGGGGTTTATATACCACAGGATTGGGGTACATTTCAGAAGGGGAGTAGGTCATGTGCGTGTGCAGGTATCATTTAATTATTGACACGCGCTGACAGGTATTGCACAGGTAGGGGTTGCCATGCGCTGGGATTTCTATGCGCGCGTCGTCAGGGGTCCGCGCGTCATCAAGGGTCCGCACATGGCTGTCAGATGTCTGTCAGTCCACGTGTACTTGGGAAGGACAGGGAAGGGATGGAAGAATATTAATAAATCTTATATATTAATCTATTATCTCTTCCTGGTGTTATGAATAACACCAAATATTGATATTCGCTTGGCAGCAAATATTCTTGCAATATATATCAGGGAATTGTTATACAATTTCCACCAATAACAAATTTAACAAAATTCTGCTTTTCATTCAACTCATCTGTGAAAAACAATTAGAGTATGGGTGTAGAAGCTTGAAACCAAAGGTTTATCCTCATTGAATTTATGACACACATAATCCCAATCAACTGCGCATAAAAAAAGTTCAGGTTTCTTTTTCATGAATTGAAAAAAAAAATTCTCTTCCTCATTTCAATTTTGTAGAAAGCATAATTATAGCATGCAAGTATTTCTGAATTTTGAATCCAGTGGCTCATCCTCTTTGACTCTCTCTCACACATATAATGTGCCGTAATTCATGAAAGAAAAAAAACTGTGCAGTTGAAATTAAAAATAAATCTCGCTTTCGAAATTCGAAGCATAAAATAGGAATCACGCGTGCAGCAATGGGAGAGAAAATTTGGACGCGTAATTCCCTGTGATGGATGTCGGTGTGTGTGTGGGAGAGTTTCTTTGATTTGTGGAATGTAAATGAGTGTGTGGATAGCTGGGAGAGAAAAATCTGTCTTGCTTGACCCAGAAAAAGATGCTTCTTGGTGGAGCAGCAGCAGCAGCAGCAGCAATGACCCGAGTTATTGCCGGCATGACCAGCAACTCTGTCGCCGCCAAAGGACATGTGATTAACTGTGGGGGGCTCCTACTTGTGTGCCGGTGTAGCAGGAATTGCCTATATACTACAGTGCTATAGTGAGACCCCAAAATACTGCCGGCATGACCAGCAACTCTGTCGCCGCCAAAGGACATGTGATTAACTGTGGGGGGCTCCTACTTGTGTGCCGGTGTAGCAGGAATTGCCTATATACTACAGTGCTATAGTGAGACCCCAAAATACCGACACTCCAACATAAAGGCAATTTCGACTTATGGGGACACTTGAGACTGAAAAAAATATGTCCTCAACCATCCAGACAGTGACCCAAGTTATACAGACACTTTTCCAAGACTTTTGCAAAAATTTAAATTTTTTTTTACAATTTTTTCTATTTCTCATAGAAATTGAGCTATTTACATTTAAAAATGCTGAAAATAATTTTCATTATAAAATTACCCTTATTCATGATCAAAAGCAGGCCAAATTTTTTCTTATTTCTTCAATTTTCCATCATGTGTGCTCAGTATATATAACTATATTTGTTCTGGTTTCTTGCTTCTTGATCTCCTTCTGATGCCCAAAGATTGGATTCTGTGTGGTTTTCTGCTGTAACCTTATTTTCAGTGTCTTGAAGTTTAAAAAAATTTCATTTCATTGTGCTTGTGTCTCTCTTATATTTTTTTTAGTGTGTGTGAGGTTTTTTGAGTATTTTTAAAGAACTCTTCCATAAATTTGTTTTGTTTTGTAAAAATGAAATAAATTAATCAAAAAATAGGAAATTAAATCCAGTTGAACCTTTTATGAAGTAAAACTTTTAATGATGACCCACAAAAAATTTCGCATTTCCAAAAGAAACACAGCAAAAACACCCTGGTTATACAGTATTCAGAAAAGTCTGAACTTCTATATACAATCATGCAAACAACCTTCTAAACCAGGCTTCCCAACCAATTATCAGACAATCAAGTCAAGAAATTATTCATAAAACATTTTTTTCATATTTTGAACACCTCTCAAATTTGTGCTCATTATTCGAAAAAGGGACCAAAAAAAATCAAGTTAAATTTCTCCTGGGATACCATGAACCCTGCAACCCAGGCAGCAGCTCTGAACTGGGGCAAGTGGGTGTGTTTTTGATGAGGCGCCCCGGGTTCCATTTGCTCTGCAGCGGACAGGAAAAGGAAAATATAAAATCCTCTCCAACAAAATACAATATCATAGATTAAAAATTTATAGAAAAAAACCGAAGGAATGCCTTTTCTTTTCTTGGCCGTCATCTGTACCTGGATAAAGATCCCTATACATATAGTCTTGATGATCCCTTGGGTCATAATCACCCCTCACAACATATATATAATATACAGAAAGGAGAGAGAAAAAGATCATTAACAATAAGGTGAGGGAAGAAATAAACTCGGAGGTTTGCTTTCATTGAAAAGCCATTAAAAATGAAGGTGACCTCTATCATGTCCCTTTTTATTCTTTATCCATCTGTCTGTGCTTGTGTCTCTCTTTTATTTTTGTGTGTGTGTGTGGTTTTTTGAGTATTTTTATATGTAGACAGAGTGTCCGGTATTGTTCTGTGAACGGGGACGGCCATGTTTTCAGGGACCGTTTTTCAAATGGTTTCGTGGGTAAAACGTGGGAACCGGCCGGAAACGCGTGAACTTTTCCGGGTTGGTGCGATTTTGGTCATCAGGTCGCCCGCCTCTGCAACAGGAAGTTCTGCTTCCTACGCACACTGCCTTTTCCCTTCCCTCATTCACCAGAATTCTTCTCCTTATTTCGTTAAAAAAAATTTAATGCATATTTCATGAATGAAATTCAATGTATTCAAGCAGAGAATTCCATTTTCAAAATTTCAATAGAAAATTTCCCCCCTTGCCCTGAGGGGGGTGGGGAGGGGGGGGTGTTGAGGGTTTTTTTGTTGAGTGAATGAATGAATGAACAGAAAACTTTATTTGCCGCTTTTCAGCGTTCACAAGGTACAACCAAGACTCCTGCATCCAAACCCCCTCCCCACCCAACTCAACTCCCCCCAAGACATTCAATCACTTCAAATCATGAAACAAAGCACAAACCAATGACAAAAACAGAAGAGAACACACTCCACAAAATAAAATAAAACTGGACATCCTACACATATGCTGCATACACCCACCCATCCCCAATATTGAAGAAAAAGCAGCAGTAAAAGTTTATTTAAAGCACAAGGTCTTCAGCCTGTTTCTGTATGAGTTTTAGTTCAATGAACAATTTAGAGAGAATCTTTTGATTCTCTCTAAGTGAATTCTTTTGAAACAATTTGCTACCAATTTATATTAGGGACAGACATCACCACAGTATAAGTTAAACAGTAAACTTATAAAACAGTAAACTTATACCGTTTAATACCACGGAATTAAATGGTATAAGTTTATGTCAATTGTATCAAATTATAAAGCAAAATAAAAGGAATGATACATTAGCATTGGAGAAAGAAATAAAAATTCTCAAACTTAAGATTTTCTTTGAGAATAAATTTTACATCAATTTTTTAATTCACATTCATTGATTTCCTTTCACGGAAAAGTTTCTCCTACTTATTGTTCAAGAATTTTATTTCACTTTATAGGAATAAAATACTGTATTTAAAAACTTTCAAAAAATCCCGCTATTATAATTGTGATGGAAACTTGAGAAAAATTGAGCCGTGTTCAACAAAGCATTGGTTGAAAAATTAAAGAAAACTGCGACCAACTTGCTGATGAAAATAATTAGTGAGATTCAAGTGACGAATTTCACGTCATTCAGGTGAGGTTGAAAAATCAAGACATTTCTGGGAAACGTGGCCTCATTTCTTCTCAGATGACTCAAATTGGCAGGTGCCTACAGTATATCCCAAGTAGACGAAAAATTCTGAATTAAAATGAAATCAGTTGATTTTAATTTCATCGTCGCCTTTTTAATCCGAATTTTCTGTTTGGATGCATTCATTTGGTCATAATGAATGCATCCGAACAGATGTCTTATTTTCCCCATCAAAAATTTATAATTTTATGAATAATATTCCATTTCTTCAAGCAGAGTAACCCATTTTTAAATTTTCAATAGAAATTTTCGATTTTTCGCCACAGTTTCGTCGTTTCCAAAAATGTTTTCTGAAATTTTCATTGGTTTCCTTCACAAATAAAAAAGAGAATCATTTCATTTTTTCTAGAGGAATATCTTGGGATTTATAAGTTTTCTTTGGTGAATTTAAATTCCAGAATTTTGTGCATAATACTTCCTTCCAATCATTGGCTGTTTTTTTCTTTTTGCACATTTTTTTTGTTGCAGAGAATGCACACAAAAATGCTGTGCGACTCGGAGAATGATTGAGATGTTAGATAAGAAACCATGCGTGCCAATCAGCGATTTATCTCTTGAATCGCTGAGCAATCAATCGCTTTGCATTTTTTGCCGGAGGACAAACAGGAGTTTTTCGCATTGCAATCCGCATTCTCGGTCAAGGTATTTTATTTCTTCCTTCCGGTTCGGCAACCCTGAGGATTTTTATCTTAATACCCTCAAGCAAATAAATTTTAAAAAATACCGAGGTCTTTCGACATCATGAAAGAAAGTCACGAAATGCGGCGATTTGAAAATACGCTTGATCCCAAACAACAGTAAAAATTGTTTTACTCATTTTTTCCAGGGCAAAAACATTTTCAGTTGATTTTTGAACAAGAACTGAGCAGTGTTGCCATAATGTCCTCCGTTCAGAGCTCGAAAAGTCTTCAGAATTAAAAAAAACTCGTAATGATATGAAACTAACAAAATTCACAGAATTTTCTGAATAAAAAAAATTCTAAAGTTAATTTTGAAGCAGTAACCGAGAAGTGTTGAGATAATGACATTTCTTCAGATCTCTGAAAGCTGAGGCAATTTTCAAATAATTTTGAATCCAAACTTCATTGATTTTTACCAGATGTGACAAATTTTCTGCAATTTCAAAGCAGGAATTGCGCAGTGTTGCCATAATTCCATCTGTTCAGATCTTCAGAAGCATTGCGGGAATTTTAAAACAATCGTATTAACAAAAAATAAGTGTTTCACTGATTTTTTCCAGATTTAAACATTTTTCAGTAAACTAAGCAATGTTTCCATAATTTAATTCGTTCAGATCTCCTTGAGGAAATTTTAAAACCATCAAAATTCCAGATCAAGAACATTTTTCGCTGATTTTTTTTATGTCCAGGAAATAAGCAGTGTTGCCATGATCAATTTTTTTTAAACATTTCTAATGCAATTTTGAAATAGTTCGTATCGGCAAACTTTAAAAAAATTTCACTGATTTTTTCACCCAAGTCTGGAAAATTTCCAGTGATTTCTCAACAGGAACCAAGCAGTGTTGCCATAATGCAATTTGCTCAGATCCCCTCAGCATATATTGAAAGGAAGAACAAAATATGCCGGGAGGTGATTTAGCATCAATCGAGGCAATTTGATCTGTACGGTAGAAGTGGAGGAAAAAAAAATATTCTGCATTCCGAGTCCTGATTGCTTTTGGCAAGAAAAAAAAAACAAACAAACACCGAAAAGAATAAATTATAATAAGATCCAAAAAATCGTGGCGGAATGTTTCCGAACCGGAAACCCAGGAGCTTGTCCGGAATCGCCCTGTTGACCCCGATCTTTTTTCCACCTCTCCGCGTGTCCTTCCTTCTCTTCTTTCTTTCTTTTTCTTTTTCTTATCAATTTTATATTGTAGTCTTCTTCTTCTTCTTCGTCTGGTGGGTTTTCTGTCGCTTCTGCCCTCAAGGCTCTGCTAATTTTTTTTTTTACTTGTTTTATTTTTATTTTTTATTTTACCAGATATATTCTCATGACGATGACAATAAGAAGCTCCCGACTGACCTTAACGTGTGAATTATGATAACAAAATGTGTAATAATAATAACAACAATAATAATAATAGCTGTAACACTCGGAAAGCTTCTTATTTATAGAAACACCACCTGTAATGATTTTTACAGCACTAACCTTGGAATAAAGACGTTTTCTGGAAAATCAAGATGCCTTTGGATGCGCTAAAATATGTTTCTGAATTTTCAGAATTTAAAACTTTATACATTTTTCGTTTTTGTTTCAGGGGTGTGAATATCCAGTTATTCACAATTAAATTTAGTAGCAACAAAGCACATTATGATCTCAAGGAATTTAAGAAACTTGGAAACTGATTTTTCCAAAGAATATTGTTTCAATGCAATTTTATTGCATGTGGGATTTGATGATGAGAGATTATTTTTCTAAATGTACAGTTTACAGAAACAGTCAAAGATTATTTTAAAATTGAAACGAAATTAATTTTACTTCTTGTAAATCAAGTAAAAAAAATTGGGTTTGACTCTGAACATTTTTAAAGCAGATTTTTGGAGCACCGCCTTTGGAATCAATGTGATTTCAGGAAAATCAAGATATTTTTTCATGTGGTAAAATAATTGGGGAATATACAGAATTTAAAAATGAATACATTTTGGTTTCAGGTGTGATGTGAATTCATGATTAAAATTTGCTGCAACAAATACCTTGTGATCTTGAAGATTTTGAAGGAAGTTTGGAAACCGTATTTTTTCAAAACAAGGACTGCTGGTTTTAAAATGCTAATACAGTTGGAATTTGGTGAGGGGAGAAAGTATTTTCCATAATACAAAAACAGTCAAATGATCATTTTTAATTTTCCACTGCTAAATGAGTTATAGTTTTGATTCAATTTATTTTAAATCATGTTTTGATAAGCATTTTGCAAATTAACTCGTCATAAGAATGTTGTTCCCATAAAAAAAATCTATTCAAGTATTACATTTTTGTTGAAATTGGGATAATTCCATATTTTGAAGCATCAGAATTAAATTTTTAAAAACAGACTGAACACACATCACCCACACCTTCCATCCACCAAAAATTCTTGATCTAGAAACCCAAAGTATGTTCAGAGATAATCATTAGTAGAGGAAAATTCATACACACACACATATATATAGAGGAATTATTCTCTTTTTTTCTTTGTGCAAGAGAAAGCTCAGCAGTAATCTGATCAGTGAGAGTAGAAGTAGCCATTTTCTTCCCCTGAATGGATCCAAATGACTCATCACTTTCTGGGTTCATTTGTGAAGCAAAGTCTCTTTCTGTCCAGGAAGTTGAGTTAAGGGGATGGTGGGTTATTTGGTCCCCAAGGGTTTGTGTTTGCTCACTGGGCCAGACTGTGTGGCAAAAGTGACCCATATATTCTTTCAAAGAACCTCTCCCAACATGAGAGAATATCATTTTCTCAACACCATCTCAGTTTGTATAGACTTTACCTCAAGAATTTCTGCACACTAATGGTTTTCTCTCTTTGTCTAATTTTTCTTTGAAATTTTATGAAGAGAGTGTGTTTACTCAAATTGTTGTAAGTTCAAACTATTGAGTGAACTTAGAAGTGCTTTTCATGTGGTATATGAGTTAAGATCATGAAAGGAGGCAAAAATGATGGTTTTCAAAAATAAAACACAGGCAAAAAGCTGTGGGGTTCAGCTTGGGATTGTTTGAGAAATCCCAGAAAGATAAAAGGTAAACAGTATTTTGTATTACCCCAAATTAATTCACAGATCTCACATGAAAATTAGCAGAACCAATTTGGAGGAACGCTTTTGCTGGATCTAATATTATTCTGCCACATGGTATTCATAACAATGTGAGTAGAAGATTGCAATTTTTTCTTTTAGTTTATTTGAATGGATGTGACTCCATTTGTCAGCAAAGCATAAATCCAGACTGTGTAGCAAAAGTGACCCATATTCTGTCAAAGAATCTCTATCAACATCAGAGAACATCAATTTCTCAACTCCATCTCTGCATGTGTGTGTGAGGAAGTTATCTAAAAAATTTCAGCCCAGTAATAGTTTTTTTTAAACTCTTCCAACATAAGAGTATTTCATTTTCTCAACTCCATCTTTGTGTGTGTGTTTATGTGGAGTTCACCTCAAGAATATCAGTCCAGCAAGAATTTCTTTCCCCCTTTTTTGGATTTTCTTGCAATTGTATTAAGAGATTGATGCTTTTATTTCATTTCTTTTTTTCAAATGGATGCGACTCCTTTTATCAGTAACACAGAAAGCCAGATAATTTTGGAAGAAAAAAAATGAAACTTTCTCACCATCAGAGAATATTTTCTCAACTCCATCTTTGTGTGTGTGTGTGTGTGAGTGGAATTCACCTCAAGAATTTCATTACAGTAATTTCCTCTTTTTTCTTCTCAAAATTTCATAAAGAGATTGACACTTATATTTTTTTTATTTTTTCTCTCAAATGGATGTGACTCCATTTGTCAGCAACACAGAAACCCAATGGCTTGGAAGGAAAAAACATGAGAAGCGTCTCTTTTGAGGTACCTGGAGGAAAAGTGGGCTAAATTTTCCATTCCACCAGGTGATCATCAATCACTTCTCACAAGCTTCCTCGGTTGTTTGAAGGCTCAACTTGCGTCTGCTTTGTACCGTTTTTCCTCACTTTTTTATTTTTCAAATTCTATTTGCAGCAAAACACAAGTGTTGATTTTGTTTATTTTTTAGAGCAACAGGAAGTTGTTTAGACACTCACTGAAATGAAAGTACACACCGTGGTTGGTTTTTCCCAAGAGGGTCTAATGGTTTCTTTGATCCCCTGGCCAAACTTTTCCACTCTGCAGTTTGATAAATATTGACTTAGTGAATACCTGTACTCAACTTGGTTAGTCTTGGGTTAAAAGAAATGCATTGGGGTTTGCTTGAATCTTTTGAAGGTGCTGAAAGAGAATTCCTAGAAAATAATTCATAAATTTTCCAGTGAAAGTATTCTAAAACCAAAAATGCTGGACACTGATGGCTGATTGGTTTGCCTTCTGATATTTTTAATATTACGGTTATTTTGAAAATTTGAATAATTAACTAGATTCTGGCAAAAGTAGTTGAACTATTGAGTACCTTTTAATTAAGCTGCTGCACTGCCTGAAAAACTGAAACATGCTAAAAGAATTATGTATTTTTCATCAATGTATCCCAAACCAAGTGAAAATTTTGGCGTGAATCCTATAAGTGCTTCTAGTGTACTTAAACAGAAGTTGTTTCAAGAATTTTTCAGAGTAATTTATGCAATCATTGGATTAAATTGTTGTATCTTTCAGCAGTATATTTTTTATCCTTTGTATTTCCTGTAAAATTGGGATGCTTTTACTTCATGAAGTAGAATTAAATTTTGCGAACCTTTTTTTGCAACCATGAATGTGTAGATTTGCACTTTAAATTAAAATCCCTTATTTGGAGGCTGGGTAATTGCCTCAGCACTCATCAGATGTCTCTTGCACCTGGTGTTGGAAATTAGAATGAGGAGGACAGAGTTTTAGACAGATTAGAATGGCACTGTTAAAACATTGGCTATTTGAGTATGTCTGGAATCCCGTGAGACCAAGTTTGACCTTGAGTTCCCACAAGAGCTTGAATTTTTGGGGAAATCCTGCAGAAAGGATAAATCCACTCAGGAATGAAATTTTGCAAAATGGAAGGGGTTGGCATTCTGTTGGGAAACCGCCGCACACCAAACAATGCTAAAATTAAATTAAAATGAATTATAAAAACCTGCAAAAATTTGATAAGAGTTCCAACTTCAAAGGGAAGGAACTCACCAAGGACAACATCAATTGAACAAAAGAAAACCAGAAACCGATTTATGTTTTCCCCTGATTTCACTGGAGAACAAAATTACCAAAGTCACTTTGAATCAAACCTCTGAACTGTGCATATTTGCCGAAATCGCAAAATCTACAAATATCAGCGGAGTTCTGTTTAGTGTTGTACTGTTGAAAAGCTTACTATTTGTGTGTTATCTTTGTGGGACAAATCTCCTGAAATATACTTCTAATTTGAATCAGGGAAACCAAAATAAGGTTACCTAGCCTAATCCCAGGCTGATTCTGACTTTTATTTCCAAATAATTACAAACTTTACTTTATTCAATTAATAAATTGATCCACTAGCAAAAATTCAAACATATTTATGCTAAGGTAAGTTTCTCCCTAACACATTCTGGATAGATTTTCTGTTGCATAATCAGTTGCTCCAAGATTGTTGTATGCAAAAGACTGTTGCTTGTCAATCTGCTGTTTATCAAAACCTCATGTTTTGTCCTAAATACAGTGGCCCCCACCTAACAGACCTCCCGTGTAAGGGATTTTTGCCAAACAGACCAGCTCTGCAAGCAGTTTTTCCTCACACCCAACAGACAAAATCCACCAAACAGACTTCTTTCAGACTTCTTTTGGATTAGAATTAGTGTTGAAAATTGAAATTTTTAATTTTTTATGTAATTGAATTCGTGTAAAGGACTTTTCATCTAATAGACTTGTCCCTTGCACGAATCAAGTCCGTTTGACGGGGGTTGCCTGTATACCAACCTTACACTAGGGTGTAAAGCACCCTGGCCACAGCCCAGCTGATTGTTGTTCAAAATTCATTTCAAAATCTCAAAGTTTGAATAGATCACAATCTGTTTCTGACACCCGGAATGTGTTTTCATCAGTTTAAAACCTGTAACAAGTTCCTATTGCTGTCAATAAAATGGAGAATAAATACGGTACATTCAAATGTTTGCTCCAGAATTATCAAAAAATGGTTTCCTGAGAAGGTACTGCAGGTCAAATCGGTGAATGGTACAGACTTTCAAATGCTTTTCAGTTCCAAATACAGGCGAGGCAAAATCAAAATGCCAGCTATATTCAGTGCATATACACGTACGGAATAAGTCGGTGGAACCGCTGGGTTGTCAATGTTTGAGGTCAGAAGTTTGTCCCGAGGAAAGCGGATACGAGTTCAATTAGCATCTCCTCTAGAACAGGAGTCGAGGAGACAAATTCGTTTCCGGATTTCGGGTCAAGACGTGCATAAAAAGTGTGTCTTGTTTGTCCAAGCGTGAGCTTCATCCCGAATGGAAATAAAAGGAAGAAAAAATAAAGAGACACGCAAAAAGTCCACCTTTTTTTTTTCTGTCACCATCACAATGTATGTATACGTTATGCAGAAATAAACGATTGGCGGATATCTCAAATTCCTGATGCTTTTTTCCCCCCAATTTTCAAGTGAGTTAATGAATCTTTCGAAGATGAAGAGGAGCGGCAATAAATTTCAGATGGTATTTATTTTAAAAAAAAAGCGCGCAAATTTCTCTCTTTTTTTGTCCCCATCACGCTATATGCAAAAATAAACGATTGTTGCATATATCTCAAATTAGTGATGATTTTTAGCGCACTGTTCTTTGAAAAATCATCATTGGAGTGTGAAGAATTTTTATAAGTTTTAGCAGCGTTACTAAATTTCAAATTGAAATTTACAATAGAAAAAAAGACACACAAAAGTCTACTTTTTCTTCCTCCTTCATGCAAAAATAAACGATTGACGAATTTCTCAAATTATTGATGAATTTTTGCAAATTTTTCTCTACAAAGAATAGTGGAGTCAAAGACTGTCTCAAATTTCTAACGCATTTTTCACTTTTTTTCTTCGAGGAATGGTGTAAGTTGATTAATTTTTTTTTAATTGCAGAATTTTTATCGAAAGTGTGTCTCAAATTTTTGAGCGTTCGCTTGATCCTAAAGAAAAAATTTAAAAAAGAACGAGACATGAAAAACAGCTTTTTCACCTTCTTTCATTTTTTTGATCAAATAAATGGTTGAATAGTGTTTCAAGTATTTCTTCTCTGTGAAACAGCGAATACATTTATAACGCATTTTTCACTTTTTTTCTTCAAAGAATGGTGTTAGTTGATCAATTTTTTTAAATTGCAGAATTTTTATCGAAAGTGTGTCTCAAATTTTTGAGCGTTCGCTTGATCCTAAAGAAAAATTTTTAGAAAAGAACAAGACATGGAAAAAAGCTTTTTTCATCTTCTTTTTTTCCCCCCGAATAAATGGTCAAATAGTTTTTCAAGTATTTCTTCTCTGTGAAACAGTGAATATGTGAGACAATTTCTATTGCTGTGTATACGTTATGCAGAAATAAACGATTGGCGGATATCTCAAATTCCTGATGCTTTTTTCCCCCCAATTTTCAAGTGAGTTAATGAATCTTTCGAAGATGAAGAGGAGCGGCAATAAATTTCAGATGGAAATTTATTTTTAAAAAAAAGCGCGCAAATTTCTCTCTTTTTTTGTCCCCATCACGCTATATGCAAAAATAAACGATTGTTGCATATATCTCAAATTAGTGATGATTTTTAGCGCACTGTTCTTTGAAAAATCATCATGGGAGTGTGAAGAATTTTTAGAAGTTTTAGCAGCGTTACTAAATTTCAAATTGAAATTAACAATAGAAAAAAGGCACACAAAAGTCTACTTTTTCTTCCTCCTTCATGCGAAAATAAACGATTGACGAATTTCTCAAATTATTGATGAATTTTTCGCAAATTTTTCTCTAAAGAATAGTGGAGTCAAAGACTGTCTCAAATTTCTAACGCATTTTTCACTTTTTTTCTTCGAAGAATGGTGTTAGTTGATTAATTTTTTTTAATTGCAGAATTTTTACCGAAACTGTGTCTCAAATTTTTGAGCGTTCGCTTGATCCTAAAGAAAAAATTTAAAAAAGAACAAGACATGAAACACAGCTTTTTCACCTTCTTTCATTTTTTTGCACAAATAAATGGTTGAATAGTTTTTCAAGTATTTCTTCTCTGTGAAACAGCGAATAAATTTATAACGCATTTTTCACTTTTTTTTCTTCAAAGAATGATGTGAGTTAATTAATTTTTTTAAATTTCAGAATTTGTATCGAAAGTGTGTTTCAAATTTTTTAGCGTTTGCTTTATTCTAAAGAAAATTTCAAAAAAAGAACAAGACATGGAAAAAAGCTTTTTTCATCTTCTTTTTTTCCCCCCGAATAAATGGTCAAATAGTTTTTCAAGTATTTCTTCTCTGTGAAACAGTGAATATGTGAGACAATTTCTATTGCTGAAATATTTTATTTTCCAAATACATGGATCACTATAAAATTGTGCCTCTCACAAAAATTAAAATTCTGGACAGAAAACTTTGAGTTCAATGGCGTGACATTTTTTTCTCACATGCAAAATGAAACATTTTTGCCCATGAAATATTTTTCGGCAAAATCTTGATGCAATTCCTTTATTCCTTTCAGACCCACTGCATTTCTTTTTAAACTGCTCCAGNTCAATGGCGTGACATTTTTTTCTCACATGCAAAATGAAACATTTTTGCACATGAAATATTTTTCGGCAAAATCTTGATGCAATTCCTTTATTCCTTTCAGACCCACTGCATTTCTTTTTAAACTGCTCCAGAAGTTATTTTGAAAAAACAATTTTCTGTTGTTGCTGGGAATCTATTTTCGGAAATGCGTATTTCTTTCGCATTCCTGAGCAATGTTCTTCTCGGGGAAAGTTCAACTTTTGGTGATGCAGTACCAATAGAAAGATAAAAAAAATAAATGCAAATAAAGATGAAGAAAATAAATAACCTGAGATGCATTTGGGCCAGTGTTTCGGTGATGCGACTTATTCCTGTTTCGAAATGTTCCTGGGCAATTCCAATCTCGTGATTCTTCTCCTCTCTCAACCTGTTTGTTCCACTTCCCAAAAAAAACCAATTGATTTCCTTTCCATTTTCGGATTTGAAAAGGGTTTCCTTCTATTTATATATATACATACATGTTCTGCATCTGAGGAAAAAAATACCCCTGTAGACAATTTTAAAAGCGGAGAATCTTGACTCCTTTTGATTCTGTTTCTCAGTTTATTTCTGACAAAATTGACCAACGGATTTGTGGGTTAAATTCAGACAAAAAGAGGCAGAAATTCGAAAATAAAACACAAAATCAGCCGTGGGGTGCAGCTGGGGATTTCTTTTGTGAAATCCCAAAAGAAAAACCAATAAAATGTATTTCAAGTATTAACCCAAAGAAATTCACACACCTCTTCACATAAAACACAAGAGATAAAAAGATAACCTTCACAATCACACACTTATCTTTTTTAGCCCGTTCTTCTGCACACCTGATTTGTTAAAATCTTGAAGGGTACAGATTAAAATCTCTAGTATTCAATTAATATGGCTGCTATCTAACAGCTGTCAGTGTGCAGGTACAGCAGTACATTAAGGTACCAAATTATTCCATCACA
>CAJPEX010001290.1:0-23953 GCA_905338405.1 Notodromas monacha | reverse complement strand
TTAAAAAAAACGTGGAGGCAAGAAAGTCCTCGATTCAAATATGCTCCATGACAAAAATATTGAAACATGGTCCAATTTTGATTGAATTTCTGCATATTTACACAAAGAAGAGAAAATTCTCACTGAAATTTTCATCAGCAATAAACAGTATTTGCAATAGGAAAACATATTTTTCTGTCCATATAAATCACAAAAAAATCAGATACGTTTAAAACATGAGAAAGAATAATTCTCATATTTGAAAAATAATCTTGATAGAATAAAGAATAATTTCAAAATACTAGCTATTTTAAATCTTCCATATTTTCCATGTTTTTATTCTTTATTTTGAGAAATGAAAGAGCATAAATCAAATCCTTCACATCAGGTCAATATTTCTGATTTTTTCCCTTCCGAAACTCGCTTCAGCCTGTTTTCTATGCTTTTTTGCAGAGATAATTTTGAATAATTTAAGCCGGTTGGGTTTTGGCGCTAACGTGAAAAAAGACCACTGAAATAATCTTCTTGATTTATCGATTTTTAGAGAGCGGATTTCATAAAACTATTTAAAATCTTGGTCAAGAGATTTCATGTGGCGAGGTACACGATTCAAATTTATTTTACTGCGTGAAAATATTTAAAACTCCACCAGCAGCTGCAATTTTACACATTATTTTAAAAATGTCCTCGAAAAACTGAGCATTTATGATTTCCGTCGGGATAAAAGCGGAAATGTTCGCACTTCGTCCCTCTGTTGCGTAAAATATCTTCCGACCTTGTTTTTTTCTTTTCTTCTCGTTATCCGCCCAAAAAATGCTCTTTTATTTTATGCATGATCCTCCTTCTTCTCACTATTTCTCCGTCGTCGCTGTATTTTGAGTGTTTTCTAATCATTTTCCCCAGTGGATGATTTGTTTTGCGTCGCCGTAAAACGGTGCGGCGTAATGCCTGTACTTACGCATTAGTGTCAGTAGTCCCTCCGCCGACAAATAACTACCGTGCAGGCGGGTCCTTACTTTTCTTTACTACTTCCTTTACTTACCTTTTTCCCTTGAAATGGAGAAAGAAGGAGCTTACAACTTTTATTCATGTGGAGAAAGAAAATTTTTTTCTTCTGTGATATAAGGGGCCAAGAAGAAGAATAGTTTTTGAGAGGTTGGGTGAACAGAACAAACTGCTGAAGGTGGAATTTTAAATTCTGAGAATAAAATAGAATTGGTGTTGAAGGACTTCTATTTCATTGAATTGCATTCCTGGTCTTAGGGGCTGTTGGGCAAGCGCGTTGGAATTCCTAGAAATTATTTACCCTTCCTCAAAATTGCAGTACCAGGTATACTTCCTGGCACCATAGCATCTTTGACTCTAGATTCTTGACCTATCAAGTAGTAGAGCGTCCGCAGTGCAGACAAAAAAACCAGAAAAAAATGAAAAAACAATTGCAGAAGTGGGATATGAACCCATGCCTGCAGAATCAGACTGTGACCTGAACACAGCACCATTGACCACTTGGCCATACTGACAACTTAATGTACTGGATGCGTTTTTTTTTCATCTAAGAAACAAACAGTAAACAAACAGGCCACAGACACACGTTACACGACGTCCTTATTATTCCCCCCCCCCCCCCNTAAATCAAATCCTTCACATCAGGTCAATATTTCTGATTTTTTCCCTTCCGAAACTCGCTTCAGCCTGTTTTCTATGCTTTTTTGCAGAGATAATTTTGAATAATTTAAGCCGGTTGGGTTTTGGCGCTAACGTGAAAAAAGACCACTGAAATAATCTTCTTGATTTATCGATTTTTAGAGAGCGGATTTCATAAAACTATTTAAAATCTTGGTCAAGAGATTTCATGTGGCGAGGTACACGATTCAAATTTATTTTACTGCGTGAAAATATTTAAAACTCCACCAGCAGCTGCAATTTTACACATTATTTTAAAAATGTCCTCGAAAAACTGAGCATTTATGATTTCCGTCGGGATAAAAGCGGAAATGTTCGCACTTCGTCCCTCTGTTGCGTAAAATATCTTCCGACCTTGTTTTTTTCTTTTCTTCTCGTTATCCGCCCAAAAAATGCTCTTTTATTTTATGCATGATCCTCCTTCTTCTCACTATTTCTCCGTCGTCGCTGTATTTTGAGTGTTTTCTAATCATTTTCCCCAGTGGATGATTTGTTTTGCGTCGCCCATTTTGCCACGCCGCATTACGGACATGAATGCGTAATCACAGTCATCAGGGAGGCGGCTGTTTATTGATGGCACGTCCGCCCAGGAATGAAAAGAAATGATGAAGGAAATGAATGGAAAAAGGGAATAAATGGAGAAAGAAGGAGCTTACAACTTTTATTCATGTGGAGAAAGAAATTTTTTTTCTTCTGTGATATAAGGGGCCAAGAAGAAGAATAGTTTTTGAGAGGTTGGATGAACAGAACAAACTGCTAAAGGTGGACTTTTAAATTCTGAGAATAAAATAGAATTGGTGTTGAAGGACTTCTATTTCATATTGAATTGCATTCCTGGTCTTAGGGATATTGTTGGGCAAGCGCATTGCACGTAAATTATTAAATATAAATTCCTAGAAATTATTTACCCTTCCTCAAAATTGCAGTAACAAGTACTTCCTGGCACCATAGCATCTTTGACTCTAGATTCTTGACCTATCAAGTATAGTAGAGCGTCCGCAGTGCACCAAGTGTAAATCTTTTCTTTTCTTTTATTTACACAAGAAAAAGGGAATGTCAGAAGTGGGATTCAAACCCATGCCTGAAGAACCAGACTGTGACCTAAACGCAGTGCCTTAGACCACTTGGCCATCCTGACAACTTAATGTAATGGATGCATTTTCCCATCTGAGAAACAAACAGTAAACAAGGTGCAAAATTGATAGGCCACAGACACATGTTACACAACATCCTAATTATTGCCCCCCAGACCCCTGTAGGATCCTACTGCTTGTTCCTCCCACTGCGGACGTTAAAGGTCTTTTGTGTCATTTAACCCTTGGACGGCGGAGGGTTCATTTCCAATGTGCGGCAAAGTTGGGATATTTTTGAGGGGTGGAGCATTTCAGTTTGATCCAAGGTTGCTGAAATGCTTTCAGGTTGAGAAGGCCTAAGTTGGGAAAAATCTGGGAGACAAATTCTCTTTTGTTTTCAGGAATCTTCCATGCTGATCCTATATGCCAGGAATGCAGGAAAAAAACGCCACCCAGAGAGGGATTTTTTTGTTTTTTATCCAAAATGTTCTGCTGGATTGGAAAAAATGTCAGACTTTTTCCTACCTTAACCCTTGGACGGCAGAGGGTTCTTTCCCATCGCCGGCCAAAATCAGATTATTTTCATATGCTGTGGCGTTTTAAGTTTTCTGAAGGTCAGAAAAGACTTTCCAGGTGGGCTGAGGCGAAGTTGGGATTAATCCAAGAAAAGCCCATTGCTTAGCATTGCATTTTTTAAATTTTCCCACAAAATTTTTCTGTGCAAGAAGAAAAAAACATTGGATTTTTCCTGGGCTTTGTCCTCAACTCCCTGTTGTCCTTTTTTTCTTTTCTGCCCTGAGGTGTAACAAAACTTTGAAAAAATAGTCTGACTTTGCCGCCCAAGGGTTAAGCCTTTTTAAAAAAGTTGCATTTTTTAAATTCCCAGTTCTCATTGACACAAAATTTTGCAAATATATATCCTGACTTTGCCGCGCAAGGGTTAACCCTTGGAAAGCTGTGGGTTCTTTCTGATTGTGGGACAGAGTTGGATTATTTTCATATCTCCCCCTGTTTCAAGTTTTTCCAAGTCCAGGAAAACCCTTCCAGGTGGGCTGAGGCAAAGTTGGGATTAATCCAAGAAAAGCGCATTTTCAACTAAGCATTTTTTTATTACATTCCTGCAAAATTTGTCTGTGCCCAGGGAAAAAGAGCATCAGCATTTTTCCTAACTTTGCTATCAACCCCCTGTTGTCATTTTTTCTTCACCTCTCTGAGGTGCAACAAAATTTGGCAAAAATAGTCTGAGTTTGCTGCCCAAGGGTTAAAGTAAAAACCAATGAAGGTTAAATATCTCTGAGTACAATATATAAGTATCTCCTGTTCAATCATATCATTAGCAGTAGTCAAGTTGACTTGTTTGTTAACCAATTTATCCTAGCTGTGAGAAGAGTTTGCTGAGTTGTTTATCAATTACCTTTGTGAAATACATTTATCCCGTTAACTTAGGAATTCTTGCAAGGAATTCCCAGTCCTGTCCTTGACTGATCGTTGTGTTTTATTATTGCAACACTTGACATCAACTTATATTGTGGTGACAATCTTTCCTCAATATGGGTTGAAACCAGGAATATTAAAATAGGGACAATAGGACTTGGCAAGCTTTGATCATACTGAATTGGCAAACTTTTCTCCACCCATCCCCCGAATTCCATCTCATTTCTCTTGTTGCTTTTATTACAGGGTTTGAAATTATGAGAAATGTTTCGTGATAACACCCTAATGCTGTAGTAGACAACGGAAAAATAAAGAATCCGAGATCACGTCTAGAGAAATGCTGGCAATTTCCGAGAAAATTTTCGTCAGCTGTTGGAAGCGAAACCCGCCCAGTTATCTTTCATCCTTTCTCCAGTTTAAAAATATTCCAAAAAATTCCTGCAATCTCGACGACGAAAGGAATAAGTGATGTTCAGAACAGTACATGTTTTGTGCAAGAAAGCTGTGGAAATTATTGTCATTATAGGAATACCAAAAAATATTTGTGGATTCCTTTTTTTTCCTGGCGAACCCCCATGAAAAAAAATTTGCAGGTTTTCAGCGGAAATCAGATGCAACGCTTTCCAAAATTCCTCAGAAATTACTTCCGGAATTCTTCTGAACCCGGAAATGGTCTGTTTTTTTTTATTCACCCCTTTGAAGTCTTCAAATGCTGTTGAAAAAATTTTGCCATCGTTTTCCTGGTTCTTTTATGAATATTTTTTCTTCCAATAAAAAAGGCAAAGGTCAACAGAAATGTTTCCTTTGAATTCCCGGATGATTAATGACGAATTAAATTTTTTGCGCGTCGATAAAAAAGGAATGGAAGCCAAAGCACATGTCATTAATAGAAGAAGCTAGACAAAGTTAATTAATCATTTATAATCATTTAAAAAGCGGGTGCTTCATTGGAACCGGAAGGAAAGTGAATTAAAGTGGGTTCAGTTGAGGTAATGAGGGGCTCTAATCATACTTAATGAAAGTGTGATTGTGTGTCAAGAGGGAAATTATATTTCTCTTCGAAAAAATGTAGTCTTTAATACATTTTATTCTAGAAATGGTGGGACTTTTTTTATTTGTGTGAAACAGACCTTCGAGAAAAAATGTCCATGACAATTTTGAAACTCCAGCTTATTTCAATATTATTCAGTGTGAATATTTGATTCACTTTTTTCACGGTGTAAGACATTGCTGTAAAAATTGACTGATGAACTCGTCTGTGATTCAGAAAAGGTTTGTTTCTTTCTACAGTGGGCCCCCGCCTAACAGACCTCCCGTGTAAGGGATTTTTGCCAAACAGACCAGCTCTGCAAGCAGTTTCTCTTCCCGCCCAACAGACAAAATCCACCAAACAGACTTCTTTTGGTTTAAAATTAGTGTTGAAAATTGAAATTTTTAATTTTTTATGTAATTGAATTCGTGTAAAGGACTTTTTGTCTAACAGACTTGTCCCTTGCATGAATCAAGTCCATTAGACGGGGTTTGACTGTATTTTGGTTAAATTTCTGATAAATGCTAAACATTTTCAGCCTTCAATGAAGCAATGTTATGTTTTATTTTCATACACAGAGTGATATGAACAACTTCAATATGTAATTTCAATTTTGAAGACTTTCCAATTTTCATTTTCTGTGAGGCAAACTCAGCTTTCCTGTAATATTATTAAATGTATAGTTATACTTATTGGTATTGAAAAGTACAGTATATCTTATTAGTTGTATCACAATCTTTTAAATTTGTTTTTATGATACACAGTATATCATTACACATTCTTTTTCAAAATACATTATTTTGAAAGCCTTGCATTATTATTTGAGTCTGAATATAACAGGAAACTATCAAAAAGTATTCATAAGTCAATAAGTGCCATGTATAGAAGTTGAGTGCCAATGCAGCACTCAATAATCAGCTCTTCACATTTTAAAAATTCAGTTTTCTGTGGATGAGCATAAAAGATTTTTTTCTTTTTATAATGCAATGTTTTTCTTTGGTTTAATTTGCTTTATTTTGATTATATTAAATTTTAAAATAGTACTATCCACAATTTTTGTGCCACTGAAATAATGTTTCCAATTCAATGTCATATTCACATTTTCAATATTTTGAGCTTTGAAACTTTCAAAATTCAGTATGACCTGAGAAGGTGATTTTTTGTCTTGTTATCATTCCTTTTTCTTAAATGTTATCTGGTCTCAGTGGCTTCATGTTAATGAGATTAAATTGAAAGAGATGGATAGCCAACATTTTTGTGCCATTGAAACAAGTTTTAAACATTTAATACAGCTTTTAATCTTTTGCTCTTTGCAGCTTTTGAAATTTAGTTTTCAGTGAATGATTTGAAACTGATTTATTTCTCAAGATTCAAAAACGTTTTCATACTCCTTGGTGAGCCTGAGCAAAGAGATTCNTTAAATTTGTTTTTATGATACACAGTATATCATTACACATTCTTTTTCAAAATACATTATTTTGAAAGCCTTGCATTATTATTTGAGTCTGAATATAACAGGAAACTATCAAAAAGTATTCATAAGTCAATAAGTGCCATGTATAGAAGTTGAGTGCCAATGCAACACTCAATAATCAGCTCTTTACATTTTAAAAATTCAGTTTTCTGTGGATGAGCTTAAAAGATTTTTATCTTTTTATAATGTTTTTATGTGGTTAAATTTGCTTTATTTTTATGATATTAAATTTTAAAATAGTACTATCCACAATTTTTGTGCAACTGAAAATAATGTTTCCAATTCAATGTCAAATTCACATTTTCAATATTTTGAGCTTTGAAACTTTCAAAATTCAGTATGACCTGAGAAGGTGATTTTTTGTCTTGTTATCATTCCTTTTTCTTAAAAATGTTATCTAGTCTCAGTGGCTTTATGTTAATGAGATTAAATTGTAATAGATGAATAGCCAAAATGTTTGTGCCATTGAAACAAGTTTTAAACATTTAATGCAGCTTTTAATCTTTTGCTCTTTGCAGCTTTTGAAATTTAGTTTTCAGTGAATGATTTGAAACTGATTTATTTCTCAAGATTCAAAAACGTTTTCATACTCCTTGGTGAGCCTGAGCAAAGAGATTCGTTTCCCCCCTTCATGATGGTTCTCCAAAGGGTATAACAGAAATAGGTTTGACTGTGGTTCTGTAACCTCATTTGCCTTTGCCCTCCAGCAAGTGGGGGCTTGGTAATGGATGCATCTTGTGATGGGAGTTCAAGTGTGCTTGACTGGAAGGTGTGCTGCTTACCTGGGTCTTGGGTCACGGGTTCCCCACAGGCTGGAGCTTGTCTTCATTTTCCCCTTCCAGCTTTGCATTTCCTTCCTTCCTTCAAGGATTGAATACATTTAATCTCACCCAAATGGAAAGCGCAATTCCATTCTGATTGCTTCATTCCACCTCCTGACTATATATTTTCTGAATCTATATGAAGACACACAACATGATGAAGACTATAGACACTAAAGTGGGTTGAAAGAGCAATTCAATTTAAAATGAAAGCTAGGGGAATTTGAAAGTCACCTGGGGTTTCTTTCACTATATATAGTCTAATGTCTCTAATGCTTTGTATGGACCTTATGAAGCAGGAAACTCAAGAGAAAAGACTGACTTGGTTATTGCTTGACTGGGCAGGTTGAAAAGGCAAATGAGAGAAAGATTCCCCTATGGTGACTTGTCCTGTCATCACAATTGGGATACACACTGTGTCATTCTGTCTCAAAAAACAAGAAACACTCTTCACCAAAAGGTTTGTAGAATACAAATTCACACACTCACCCCAGGGGAGGGAAAAGCTAAACTAGTCAACCATTGCATGAGTCTCTCTCTCTCTCTTTCTTTCTCTTGAAAATCTCAAAAGTTGTCTGATTCTTTTGTGTTTTTTTCTTCAGGTTTCCCCCATTTTACTTTTTACTTTGTAAATTTTTAAAAGCAGTTTCTGAGGTTTTTTTTTTTTTGCTGATTTGTATTCTCACAACTGATGCTCACCTTTCCTTATTCCTATTCATCACTTGTGAGTGGTGATACTGGTGACACACATTTGCTTTCCCCAAATTCTATTTTTATTATAGGGAATTGGGGTATATTGTGTGAATGTTGTCAAAATTCCACCAATGCTTGCAAGACAACTACAAGAGTTGGTTTCAAGTATTGTCTTTTCTGTCCATTTTTTTAGTTTTGTTTGATTTGTGAAACATGGATACAAATTCAGAGGGTAATACAAAGGTTCCCAAAATTAGGTGTGCCC
The DNA here is from genome assembly GCA_905338405.1 of Notodromas monacha. Taxonomy (NCBI): domain Eukaryota; kingdom Metazoa; phylum Arthropoda; class Ostracoda; order Podocopida; family Cyprididae; genus Notodromas; species Notodromas monacha. The sequence goes on along the minus strand of CAJPEX010001290.1, from coordinate 15,501 downwards.
CCTGAAATTAACAGAACACTTAAAAAAAATTAAATTATTTCCAGCCAACATAAAAAATACTGTACCTTAGAAATTAAAAGTTACAGCACCTTGAATTGCATTATGGCATGTTCATGACCCTTATGATTATAATTATGGAGCTTTTATAATGCCATTATATGTTCTTCTATTCCATTTTCATTTATGTGTTACTGATTTTTCTCTGTAAATTAGCTTATGAATCCTTTCAAATGGCGTTGATACCTTTTCTAAAATAGTCTGCCAAATTCAAAAAACTTGAAAGCATGAAATTCTGACACTGTCTAAAAAAATATCAAGAAGGTTGAAAACAGACAGATAATAAAAAAACATACAAACACTGAAAAATAGTAGCATTCACTGACTTACTGCTAGAACCAAGGAATATTACAATAACTATTAAAATTGAAGTTTTTAGCAAATCTTTCATTTTTGTATTGCTCAGAGGAATCCATACTCAAATATGCTAAAATGACCATCAGAAGGTCCCATAACTGATGATTAAGCGCCTCCCCCCCCTCCCAAAAAAAAGGAGTATGGAAGACAAATAAGTGGGAGTAGTTAGTGCAAGAAATATGTTTGGCAAAGAGTGGAATGCCGTTATGTATGTGTAGAAGGACAGCCCTGGAAAAGAATGCGACCACCACCAGTAGTGGGGGGGGGGGGGGAAAGGGGGCCAGTAGTCAGGGTAATGATGAGCCTTGGCATCTCATTCATGCCTTGTTACGCGCAACAACGCATGCCAGATGACGCTTCTTCTTCTTCTTCCCGGTTCACTGACTTATTCCCAGGCATTGGGTTTGGAAATAAATACTGTTTTAATCACCCCCCCCCCCTCTTACAAAATTATACATTTCTGAGAGAGCCATTGAGTGAATACCTGCCCATTTCTTGCAGCAACTTTGTTTGGATGTCTGATATATGGTCATCAGAAAATATACTGAGTTGTCTTGTTCATATTGAAGTGATGTAATGATGGATAAACGTTTTGCAGATAATTAAGTTCTCTACAATTAGAGGCATGCATCAAGAAAAATTATGATTTTGCATTTATGCATAGGGATAGTTTCACCAATAAAACTATCCCCTTGCTGAAAAAGGTATTTTAGCTTATAATTAGGCTGGTTTTAAATTAGCTACCAATTTTCCAAACTTCCAGCACAATTAAATGAATGAAATAGTACTCCAGTCATCATAGAACAATGAACATTTTCCTCTTGCATTCTAAAATTTTTTTTCAAGGTTTCAGGTTAGACTGTCTCCAATTACTGGATTTAATTTGGTCATATGAGGTATACATAGACTGCACAAGACTGTACATGTAAAATTACTCCTTCAAAATCAGGTGCTCAGTTCCTTTCTCTTTTACATTCAAAAAGTGTTGGAGTTTGTTTTTAAATTTGACTTGTATACAGTATGTAATATGGATGCTTTTTTGCTAGGAATTGAAAATTTCTTATTCTTTATTTAAACTGGTTTTTGTGAAGTTTTTGAAGCTTTGTGCAAAATTCTAATTCAAAATCTCACTCTGCCTAGGAAAAAATGAACCAAATCCATATTATTTTTTTCAACTTGGAGGCCTCTTCAGCTCAGTGTGCAACAGGATCATGACCAAGAAAATGAAAACCCTATTTAGGAGGTTCATTGTAGTAGAAACAATAGAACATGTCTTCTATATTTGTGACTCACCCATGCATGCTTTGAATCTGAAAGCTCCGTGCAATTTTCCATCAAACCCCATACTCCATATTTGCAAAGACTTGGATCAGGGAAAAATATGCTGTAGAGAGGATTTCATTGTAGAGAACCCATATAATATGGACAGAGACCCCTTTGGGACCAAACAATTTTTTTTTTCAAGTTGAACCACAATAACTCAAGCCTCTGTAAGTTGAATGCCCCCTCAGTCAAGTTTTTTCAAAAGTCCCTGTCTGAATTCCCTTAGAAACAATGCATTGAAACCCTCTGCAACTCAAAGGCTTTTCCTCTCAAACCTCTTTCACTTGAATTTTCTGAGACCTTTTGGGTACTGTACTCTTTTCTTGACACAGGATAGAGAAAAGTAATAAAAATAGTAACTTGAAGTGTTTTGGAAGGATGTGAAGGACTAATTGGAGAAATGAACCCCTGCCTCCAAGTTCAGCATCCCCTGTCTACTCAGACTAATAGCATTTACAATTTCTTGTTGTAATTCTTCCATGTTTCCCACAGCACAAAAATGCTTGTTTCCCTTACTCAAAACCTCCCTAAATAGTAATTAACAAAAATTCCCTTGAAATTCGACTTTGATTGGGGTTTGACCACACATGGATAATTGTTGTAGAAAAGATCATTGTACCTCAAGTTCACCTTTAGTAGTTTTTGAGGAAGACTTCTCAATCAGCTCACAAACTATACAGAAAAGGTTCATGGACAAAAACGAAGGGGCCTGCATTAGTCTGCTGGGGGTTCATCCTAGCAGAAAGAATGGAACATGTCAGCTATATTTGTGGCATCAAAATGCGGGCATGAAGAAGAACAAGAAGAGGGTCCAAGAAGAAGAAGAAGAGGAAGGAAGAGCCGGTTTAGGCGTGCTTTGGGTCCGTGTCTGGAGGCGGCCGACACCAACTCCACTCCCGGCGAGTGTGTTGAAGCGTAGAATTTGTCCTACTAACGTGCCCCTCGGAACTGGCACAAAAACCATCCCGGATTTAAAAGAAAGTGAACAAGACGTTCCCCGCATTTTTTCTTCTTCCGGTCGCCGCTGGAATTTGCCCGCAGCTATTTTTTCCGTCTGCTTATTATTATTATTCTTCTTCGAGCTTCCCCCTGATGCGGCTCTTTGCTCTTTAGAAGCCAAAGAGGCATATCTGGGAAAAAAAGGGGGAAGGGTCACGCGAGAGGGCCGCGGTTCGAATCCCAGCTCTGGAGGATATTTTTTTTCGCGCGAAAAATTCTGAAACTGTGTGTTTTTTTCTCAACGCATTACCTAATTTCCATTCGGGACTCACGTGCTTTTTGCCTCCCAAAAAATACAATCTAAACAAAAAATAGTTCTAAAAGTGCTGATATTCTCTGCAAAGAAGTTATTTACAAGTAATTACAAGCAAACACCTCATTCAAAATTATTCATCCATTTTTTATTGTTCAGGAATATGTTTTCAACATCTAACTCACAGATTTTTATAGGAAATTGCGAATAAATTGACAATGATGGTTTGTTTTAAAGTCTGGTTAGTTCTGTACATACAGTATTGAAAAGCAGTACAGTATTTTGTTTCATTTGTTGTCATTTGATTCATCACTGCTGCAGATTTAAAATCTTTGTTTCTTTAGAGGATAAAGTAGAAAATTTAATTATTTGACAAAATGTTGACTATGAAATTGTAAAAAAAGTCCAGCCAATCTAGGTTTAATTGAAATAAAAGCAATCAAAGATGGGTGTTTGGAAATTTTGGATGCTAATGGGTTAATTTTACAGGCTTGATTTGGGGTTCAATATATTTTCTGTTTTCACTGATGCCCCCTCAATAAGTTTGAAAAAATATTGGAACACCAAAACTAGCAGGCATCACGTGTAAGGACTCGGTTCGAATCCCGACTCTGGCATCTTTTTTTTTTAATACAGTACTTCCCAGGAGTTTTCTGTTGATTTTAAATCCTGATGCACTGGGAAAATTGTTATTCTTCTCCTTTTTCTCCTCGGATTTCAATGAGGTTCACATAATATGGACCCGGTTTGGATTCCCTGGCCAGGTCAATTTATTTTCTCCTTCTCTCTCTCTACCTTTTGTCCTGTAATAACTTTCTCCTCCCGACTCGCGGGAAACGGATCACAGAGGTTTTTGAAATTCTCTGGGCTGCTGCTTGTGTAATTTTTGTTCTTCTCTCTCTGGGAGTTTTTCCTTCTCCTTGACAGGTAAAATTCTTGCAAGGAATTGATGACGGCCTTTATTGTGGGAGGTGGGAGAAAGTGTGGAATTCTTGAATGGACTTGTTCCCGGTTATGGACATTCTTGGGGTTCAAGTGTTTCACTCCTTTCTGGAGAAGATGAATCAACTTCATGTTCCATGTGCATCCTGGGTCGCTTTTTATTTATTTTTTGCTGTTTTACTGTACATTTTTGAAAGATTGAGTGCCATGGGTCTTTCAGGAGGAATGAAAATTTACAACTGCAGCCATATATTTACCCTCTCCATGGGTATTTGTGTTGGACCCATCCTAATGCAAAATTATTTCTTCTTTCTCTTTCAATGTGTGTGTGTATTCAGCAAAAAGTAGTTGCATCTAATTAAGACACTCAGAAAATCCAAGATAATGAAGAGGAAACAGTTGATTGCATTCCAGTTGAAGGAAGAGGAAAATTAATCAAATTCTTCCTGACTGTGTTCATTTGATTCAGATTAATCTTAAAATCAGAAAGATGCATATCTTTAAAGACATGTGGGAGCCCTAGACAGGAGCAGAAAAGAACTTGTTAGCTTCCTTTTGTGGGATTTAGAAAGTAACATATGCCATGGTTTGTTGAGGAAATGGGAAAATCAATCCTACATGACAAGTGATGCTGTGGGAAACCAGTTTCCTAGTCTGGAACCAGGACAATAGCTTCTTGTCAGTGAAGCTTTTGAGTGATTTTTATTTCTTATCTTGGATGTGGGGGAATTGCTGGGGTGGAGCTGCAATTGAATTGATCAGGCCCACAGTAACTTCAAATGACCATACTTTTTGGTTGCACACTAAAGGAATGGTCAGAGAATCTTACTCTAGATGGTAGTTTTTGGTTTTAGAATTGGTTTCTTCAATTGCAACTTTAACTTTGGAAATGTCTTACCTATGCCATAACTCACATGTTTCTAATTTTAATAACATGCATTTGAAGAGCCTGGAAATTTATTCAGTACATGGAAGTGTATCTGCTGAGTATCTGCTCTTGTCTGTATCTTGTCAAGTTTAACCATTGTCCAACCAGAGTATGGTTATTGGAAAGATCCAGTAAAAGTAAACAATTAATTTTTAAAATCACGTTTATATGAATCCACCAAATTTTGAAAAGTCAAGATACTGGCAAAACCTATGAACCGATCCTTAAATTTAATATACCTGGATTTGAACTTAGTCCAAGCAACACAGGAGACACCTTGAAACTTATTAAAAATGCTCTGTTATTGGATCCCATTGAAAACATCATTTTTCTTATCATAGGACCATCAGGGCACAAATATGTCAATACTGTAATGAAAAAATCTATGAAATTGAGATTTTTAAAAGTACAGCAGAAACCTCAAAATGTGCTGCAATAAGGAAAAATTGGCAGCAATGCAATTTTAGTGAGGATATCATACTGTATTAACAAAATGGTGGACTGTATACTTGAACCATGATTACTTGTCTTTCTGAAATTCTCAATTCACATAGTTAGAAACAAATAATTTCTTTTCTTCTTTTAGAATTGTGGGTGAAAAACTCAGTTTGACAAAGTTTTAAAATTACTTTTTTGTAAATTTCAATGCCAACATAATTCTCATTAGAAAATGAAGACCCAGTTGAATAGGACAATACATCAGAATCTTCAAAGGCAGCTTGCTTAGAGGAGAAAAAAGTGTTTTAAGAAATATCTAGGAAAGTTCAAGGTGTATTACTTACAAGTGGTTGTAATGTTTTTACTGACTGTTAACATCTACAGCACATGTTTTTACTGCATATAATAGGTATGTATTATGCTTTCCCTCACCTAAACTTCCAATGGGGACAACACTTATTTGAGTAGGGGTTGATCATCATGTAAAATTGGCAAGGCATGATACACTTGCTTAGATGTGTGCAGGGTGTCTCTCTTACATGTTATGAAGTCACTTACTTGATGATAAACCTTAACTAGGGAGGTGTGGGTTTGCGTTTGTGGACTTCATGAGAAAAACAATAGGATATGAACTCCTTGTTGAATAGCTTGAAAATTGTGAGAATAATGCACATTACTGGAGATACTTTCTGCAAGTTTTAAAATATTCTTGCATTTTCAACAGATGGGAAAGTAGCAGAGTAAGGTAAAGTCACTAAGGTGGGAAAAGTTGAATNCTCAATAATTGAGACAAAGGTTTTTGTATGTGCCTTATCAACCCCTATGATAAAAAGTACTCAATTCCAGGTCATGCACTGCTTTCAATAGCCAAAGATTAGGCTACTCTAGATCAGCTATTATAAAGTAAAATCCAGTTTGTGTTACATGTTTTTAATTGTTTTGAACAGTGTTGAGTCATTTAGTTTTGGTTTTCGTAGTCCAAGGAATGTTTAAATTGACTGATGATAATTTTTACAATGAGACATTTGTAATTATGCCGTAACTGCAGAAATTTTGATACTTGCAGTCTGGAAATTGCTCCTTATTTAATTTTATGATCTAAGCATGATTGAAGCTTGAAATTCAAGTTTGAAATGCCTGTTTATTTAGCAGTGTAGAAGAGGCCAGTTTACAATAGATGAAAACTTAAGGATAATATGGAAATACTGTATAGATTTGCAATGCAACTAAACAGTATTCTGTCACTGAACCATGTATAAATTATGCATTGGACTCCTTCTCTTGAACCAGATGAGTTCATTGTCCTATTCATGGTGAAACTCATTAAAGATAATTTAAGAGGACCTGTGCTGGAGGTTTACAATGCAGGAGACTGCATGCATCAGTCTGCAAGCACCCTTGTTTATTGCCCAGTTTGGCAGACTCTTTCAAATAATGGAATCCTCAATAGAATGGATTGAGTTCATCAACAAAGGGACTGGTGTGCAACAATGAAATAAGTAACTGTCGTATGACAAAGGATTTTTTCAATGGATAGTAGAACCAGGAGACGTTTTTTTTTCTGAGTAAGTTTGGCAAAAATGATTGGTTTACTCTGTGATCCACGTCCAAGAATCTCAATACAGTATTACCATATTTACTTGAGTACCACGCGCACCTTTTTTCCCAAATTTCAGAAGAAAAAAAGGGGTGCCGTAGTATTCGTCCATGTTTTAAAAGTTCTTCAAATAGGAAGTTATGTTTGCATTATACTTAATTATAATGGAGAAATTTGGAACAAATATAACAAGAAAACATTATTGTATTGAAAAAGTTGAAAATTCATCAGATTTTCGTTCAATTCATGCCTATAAAGTCAAATTTTTGTTCTTATTTTTGAAATTTTATGGTTTTAGATTCACTGAAAATTGAGGTGCGTGTCTTACTTGGGGATAAGATTTTTGCAAAATGTTCAACTGAAAAACCCCTGTGTGCGCCTTACTTGAGGGCGCGTGGGACTTGAGTAAATACGGTATGTGACCAATAATGAAACTTTGTGCAGTTTACAATGAATATTGGATCAGTGCTTAATTGTTTTAATATCATGTAAGATTGCTTACATTATAATGAGGAGTAAGTCCAATAGCAAAGTGTGATGGGTCTCGGGTAGCCTACCTATTGCTACACCATCATTGGTCACCCCTAGGGGGGCAGTAACTGTTCGTCGCCCGGCGCAATCTTTTTTTACTATATTTATATCCATGTACAGTATATATCTTCTGTCTGATTTCCGCACAGGACCCAGAGAGAGAGAGTCAGACAGTCTCCTAATTTAGACAGCGCCTCTGTCCTTCTCTTTCCGGGGCTTGCTGTTCGCTGCTTAGCACCAGCACTAAAAGCTGCCCGCTTTCCTTTTTAGTTTGTCTTATACATGCAAACGCTTGTCCGCGTGAAATGACTTGAAGGGGGGGGGGGGCACAGTTTTTTGAGCCTAGCTGAGGTCTGGGTCGCAAGCTGAGTCCCACACAACTCCGTTGGCCGCCGCGCAGAACGGACGTGTTTCGCCGGTCACTCTTTTGGAAGGGACCGTGTCCAGTTGGGTGATCACATGTCCTGCATTTGAATTTGTCCACTGAGTGCTAGGTGCTGCAAGTTTAGTTTGTTTGGCAAGTGTCTGTGATGATGCCTCTTTTGGGTTGCAGAGTACTTTCATGATAGGGTTAACTTCACGTGGAATCTGTGGTGGTGTCTATATACTGTATAGGTATAACTGAAGTGGACTCAAGAGCAAAATTCAATGTACCAGAAAAAATAAATTGAGAATGGGAAGATGACTCTACGGGACTAGAAAAATTGTGTCATGCAGTGAAAATTATTGCAGACAAATTTTTGTAGAGAGAGAGAGAGGGCCCCTCTGTGAATATAGGTCAGGTGCTATTATGGGATCTCATCACCCTATACATGTTATTGAGGTTGGATCCTTGATAATATATGAAATGTATAGTCAGTGGTGCTGTTTTATATGTATGTCTGCATTTCCAAGTTGGTCCTGAGGATTGATATACAGTATAAAGTTCTGAAGATTATATGTTTATTGTTTCTACTGGTGGTGCTTTTGGCAGCAATGTCATCAGATGGGATCTTCTCAGTCAATGGTGTTTTTATTTTTGGGGTGCCGATTCCCTCTTGATTTTTTGGGTTATCTGAGCCTTTTTAAGGTGCGGTTATTTTATAAAGTAGATATATAACTGGGAGTCTCAGTTGCAGTTGGATCCTCTTGACTGAAAGCCAGCAGTTGAAGACCTGAAAATATGTGCCTTTGCCTTTTACTTCATTGGGTTGCAAAATTGGACTGTTCAAAAGTGAAGATTTTTTCATTGCAAGTGTAGTGGGATCCCCTAAGTTGCAGTTTTAATTTTACTGAGTTTGTCTGAGAATCACATAGTAGAGAGAAATACTATTTTTAGTGCTTTGGTATAGTGTCTATGAAGAGGGATTCCCCATCAGTATGATTCAATTCATATGTGCAAATTAATTTGTTCAAAGTGGTTTTGCATCTGCTCAATTGGTGTTGATCCAGTTTTAAAAGCTTTCTAGAAGTGTATCCCTGTCTCCTGAATGTATCCCTCCTATGTGGGTTATTTGATAATAGCATATATGCTTTTTCTGGTGCTGTTTGCAGTGTTTGGTGAGGTTTCACCACTTACACTTGGATCTTTATCTCAGCAGCTTCAGTTGAGTGCTGTGTCTGAATTTGGTTTTTGAAACATAATCAGCAACTGTTTATTCATCTTCTAATAATTGGATACCTTTTTTCCTATCAATGTTAGCAGGTTGCCAGAACCATCAGTAGATCTAGCTTCTAATACTGCATCTGGAAAGTTAAACCAAAATTTTAAATTTCTGGAGGTATGATTGCATCAGGTTAGGCTTTCTATGTAGGTAAGATGGAAAGTAGGCAAAATTTCTATTAAATAGTGTATTCACCATGATGTGATATTTATCTTTCTGGAAAGTGCGCCTTTTGTAAGACCCCTCCCCCCCTTTTCTGGTGGGGGTGGTTTGCAGAAGTGGTGCTGAGGAGTAATAAGGGTGTGTAGCCGGCAGATGGCGCAGTCATCGCCAGGACTGCAACAGAGTGTGACGTCTTTGGTGATCTTAAATGTTCTTCCTGTTTGTTCTGTCAAAGCTCACAACAAGTGAATAGAATTTGTGGAATCAGAAACCCGGTTTGGTTTTCCTGTGGCCTCAAACAGGATCCGTATATTTTTCTCAGATAGTAAAAAATCAGCAGAAACTTATGTAATCCCCCCGTTCTATTTCTGACTCAATTTTTTGACGCATCTTTTTCCTGTGACAAATGGGGTAATTTGGCCCATCATGGAGAGATTGGAAAAAGATTCCGCCGAGGTTGACCTAGTTTTCTGCGGAATGACGCTGCGAATATTGAGAAGGGACTGTAAAAGGAAGTAAAAAGCTTGATAGTTTTTTTCGCTTTCGTTTTTAGTAATTATTGGACATTTATGATGACAGCTATAGATATTCCGGTTTTCTTGAGGCCCTGAGTAAATCCAGGTCAATACTTCAATACATTACTGCCTCATTTGAATGGAGTGTAGATCAGTTTTTCTCTTTCTGATCTGAGAGTTTTTTTCAGGAATCCTTTTTATTTTTTGCAGGTGTACCTTTTATATTTGAGGCAAGAATTTTCTCTTCTGCTTTTGAAAGTTATGGAAGATTTAATTTTTTTATATTAGCGTTTTATTTTCCAAAACAAGGTACTGCATAAGAAAATGACTTCACTTTTGCACATTGATTGTTGAATAGTTTTCAAAATATGATTATAGGTTTTAAATTAATTAGTGATATGTCATAAAAAGAAAAGACAACGTCTTCAATTTTGTTTTTATTTCTAATGATTAAGATTTTTTTCCAATTTAAAAATTTCAATTCTTTTGGTTATGCATTATAGTAGCGCCATCTGGTTTTTTGGAGGGAATTAATATTTTATTAAAGATGTTTTTACTGATGAAATTTGGTCAAATTGCAGATTTTTTTGCACCATTGGGTGTTGCTGAATATTTTTTATGTGGTTCAATTAATTTTTGGATTTTGGTAAGAATTTTGGGGACTAAAACCTTGTTGAATTTTGAAAAATCATTCTTTCATTTAGTGTGTTTTAAAATGTTTGCTGTGGTAAAATTTTTATTAGTATGGCAAAATTTTTGTGCCAAATTGAGAACCTCCTCAAGAATTTTTTTGAAGTAGGAAACGCTAGGATTTTTTTTTCCGCATCTGCAGTTTCCCGAGATGTCGCTTTTGCCGTGCATTACAGCGCCATCTGTGCAGAAAGTGCTGGGATTAAATGGAAGGATTCAGGCGTAAAATGGAGGCAATTTTAGTGCTCACGTCACGGCCACCATCACTTTCACATGCGAAAATTTTTTTTTTGCATTTCATTCTTGAAGAAAAGTGGGTGTTGGCAGCGTGAAATCACAGCCGATTTCACCTCGTTTCCCCCCTGCATATTTTCCCGCTTTTTTTGTTGTTGTTGTTGTAGGTGGTCTTTTCTCAGTTAAAAGAGGTCGAGGCGAAGAACTTTCACGGGTTGCTGAGTCATTGCGGAACTGGGCTGTGAATTTGTCAGTGACTGATTGTTGATTGGTTTTCTTTTTTCTTTTTTGCAGACGGCTTGTTGTTTTGTTGCCAGTCTTCCTTGTTGAGTTTTTGTTGTTGTTTTTATTTATTTATTTATTTTCCTCTCGCGGAGAAGAAGTGAGTGAGGAAGAACCCAGGAATATTTTATTTAAATATTTTTGGTCTTCGGAATTTTCATCACTTCGCTGCTGTTCTGTTGACTGGAAGCGTGACAGTCGCTGGTTTTTTACTGGTTAGCTGTTCTGCGGTTCCCTGAACAACGCGTCACAAACGGTAAGTTTTTCTTGTGTATTTTTTAAACGAATATTTTAATGTTTTTTTCCCTGGGAAAAATACTGTGTACGGTATATTGTACTGCATTTTTGTTGTTGAAAATCAGCAAGGGAAATGAGACGCGCGCGGATCGTAAAATTGTTACAATTTGAGAAGAAAAATGTGTGCGAATGTGCGATGAATTCTGAGAAATGTTGGTGAAGAAAAACAATTTCAAGCACCGAGATTTGATATTTTCTGTTCTAGAAATTTAAAAAATGCGTGCTTTATTTAAAGAAAAAAGTTGGATGGAAATTGTGAGTCTGTTTTGAAAATTTCCAAGACTTAATGCAAATTTAAGGTGATTCTTGAAATGTGCAGATGGATTTCTTCTGAAAATTTAAGGTGTCATTGACTATTTATGATATTCAGCAGCTCAAATTACTATAGTTTTATGCAGATTTTATTTTCTGTGCAGATTTAAAATATTATTTGTTATTTGTCAAAATACTTCTTAAAATTTTAGCTCTTGAAAAAATGCATTTCCTTTGAGGATTTGATTTACTTTTTATTTTAATGAAACTCTTGAAATTTTTGCTCATGCAAATTATTTTCTTATGAAGATTTGAAATAAAATTGACTCTGAAGCAACCCTCCTAGAAATCTATTTCTGATGAGCATCTTAGACAGCATGGGTTCTAAAGTATGCCTTAAACTTTTTGCACCTGCAAATACATCTCTTGTGCAGATTTAGTTCATGCAAATTTTGTTCATGTGCTGCATAAAATATCATTTGTTATTTGTCAGACCACTCTTGAAATTTTAGCGCTTACAAATGCATTTCCTTTGAAGATTTTATATATCTTTGATGTTAAGAAAACCCTTGAAAATTTTGCTCATGAAAATTATTTTCTTATGCAAATTTGAAATAAAATGGACTCTGATGCAACTCTTGAAATAATTGCTCCTAGAAATATATTTCTGATGAGCATCTTACACAGCATGGATTCTAAAACATGCCTTAAACGTTTTGCACCTGCAAAAACATCTCTTATGCAGATTTAAGACACCATATTAAATTAATAATTCCTGCTTATGCATTTCCAAAACAATATGGTTTCTAAGAATAAGTAGTATTGTAAGTATCTTTCAAGAGAATGGCATCTAATATCAGAGTAGAAACGTGGCAGTGTTTCTTTCAATTAACACCTCTACCATTTTGTTCCGTTACTAGGTTTTTTTCTTAGCTTTTTGTTTTTAGTTAGATAATGGAACCAGAATGAGGAACGCGTGGGAAAAAATTCGCGTTAAATGGACCAAATTACGAGGCGTCTTTTCCGCCTTTTTTTGACACGGTTTTCTGAACAGACACTTTTTTTGGAGTTTCTGCTGAACATTGCGATTTTGTTGTTTTTTTTGCTTTCATTTTGACCTGCCAATCGGTTCTGTTTCGAGGTGCTATTGTTAATGTTTGATATTCTTGCACATTATAATTTTGTCTTCATGAGGAAAAATTTTTTCATTTAGGTTTTGTCAATTATTTTTTGATCCTGTTGTTTGTTTATGCACAGATCTCTGTGAAATAATATTTCAAATATTTTTTTCTTCAGATTAAATGATAAATCTTGGGACTAAAAAAGCTAGTCATGCTATCTCAAATCTTCCCCATTGATTTTCTGTTTCAACTCTCCACCTACTTGATGAATCAGTTGATGACCGCGTGCCACACTAAAAGACGACAGTAGGTTGAACTGTGAGGGAATTGTTAAATAGAGCTCTGTCTTGGGTGTGTCCTATTCCTTCCGGGAAGGAAACAGAATACAAGGTTGATGCCTTTTAGCCTGTTATCCGCATCTGCGTGAACGGGGTCGCGGTCCGCGGATCTTATAACTGGGCACTGGGCTTAATTGCCAAGTCGACGCTGTCGGCAACACCGTGTCCTCGTCACTCGACTGCCCTTATTTTTTATGCACATCTACTTTACATTCATTCATTCATTCATTTCTTCCTGCGTCTTATTTCCCCCTGCTTCTTTCGTGTAAAGACGAGTCCCGTGATTCTTACAGCTGTTCTGGAGTATAGTCGTCCACGCCACACAATCGTAACACTCTCGGGATAATGAGCTTCTCCGTTGGTAATTAAAGAGAAGAATAAGGTGTCGGTTTTATTTTGTCGCCTTGCTCGGAAATCAGAGCAAGAAAATTCTTGTATTGTACCGTGATGAGAATGAATTGCCTATAGGCCACCAAAACTTATTTATATTTCTACTAAAAAAACGGAAATCGAAAATTCCTGCCTTCATAAAATATTTGGTTACTTGGAATTTTTTGCCTGTGTTTGGATTACTGTCCCTGATTTTTTGCTGAATTTTATTTAAAAGAATTTTTTGAAGTGGGAAATTTGCATATTTTAGTCTTGGAAAATGTTTTCAATTTTTGAAGAAAAGTAATGGATAAAATGAAATTTTTTCTCATTCATTCAAGAAATGCCTTTAGTTATTCTAAATTTTATTTTTGTCTTAAAAGAAAATTCCTGGTGAGGCCTATACAATATTTGGTTACTTTGAAAATTTAGCCCATGTTTATATGAGTTTCCCTGGTTTTTTCACTGAATCTTTTACAAAGAATTTTTTGAAATAGGAAATTCACATTTTTCACTCCCAGCAAATCTTTCCAATTGTCAAATGAGAGTGGGGGGAGTATAAATTCATAAAAAAATAAAATCATTTTTTTATTTATTCAAAAGGTGCTTTTGTTTCTTCCAAAATGTTAATTCATCTTGAAAGAAATGTGAGGTCACTATCTGACTACATTTAAAAAATGTAATTACACAATAGAGCATTTCTCAGTCTTTTGAATGGTTTGAGTTAGAGATTGAAAACATGTAATTACTATTTTTCAATTTGTTTGCCTTCAAATAAAATGTGGGGAATCCTCCAGCCATGCAAGAAATACTGTACTGTAGTTGGAAATTGCTCTAATTGTGCTTTTACACCCTGTCTTAATTGGTGAACTTAGTACAGTACTGTAACTACAGTAACTAATTGTTCAACAGCGAATTTTAATGTAGCAGCATGTTTTACACTAAAATAACAACTGCTAGGTCATGAAACAATTCATTATACTTTAAAGATATAATCATTGCATCTGTAATAAAGGAAGTTTAATTGTCTCTAATTTTTTTGCTAAGTTTTGAATTTTTAAAAATATTTAGCTGACTGAAAAGTGACTGTGATCAAATATTTTATGGTTTCTGAGAAAATTCAAATTGTAGAAATAATTTTTTCCTCCAATTTTTGAAATTGATCCAGGCCACAAAACACAAGTCTGCAATCATTCAATTTGAGAAAGGAACTCCCCTGATTTTAAGCCTGGAGAATATAAATGTACTGTAGATTCTAGAGTGGAACCGAAAACCTTTTGGACAAGGACTAGCCAAGCAAAATTAAAGCCGAAATAAATCCAAGTATTATATGCAAAATAAGAGTCCTGGGGATGTTCATTATGAGTTTTTCAAGCGTGAAGAGGAACAAACAGGAAGTTTTTTTGGCGTGGTTTCTTCATTCATGGGGGTTCATAATTGGAGCGGAACAGATTTTTATTTTCCTGTGTCCTCCATCCATAAAAGCATGTTTTCATTCCCGTTTGTCTGTCCAATAAGAAGGAAATAACAACATCACCACAGAGACTAATTTATTGATTTTTACTGTACTTTTATTCCACTCAGGTTCATTCATGATTCTGAAGTGCAGATTTTCTGAATTTTTCTACTTTGGCTAAATGGAAAATTTTTGTTGAGGAACTTGAAAAAAGCTGGAATTTATTTTGAAAATCACGCTTAGTTTGATGCATGTATAATGTATTGCATTGCTTGTGATTCATCACAGAACTCCTGTGAAAAATGAGGATTAAATTCAAGGCAGAAGCCCAAACATGACTTTATTTTGTAAACAGCTCCCAGCAGAAAGGTTGCTTCAAAAATACTCTATTAAAAATAAAAAAATAAGTTAATATCCTGAACACTTGCATTTCAAATTATCCTCAAAAATGAAAGCTTCCTGATCATGTGTCTCCTGTCAGCTCTCTGTGTAGTCTTCATGTAAAAGGCTCTATGACTCCCAAGATCTTGACGAAAGACTCATTCCTGTCTAGTATATATATATATTTCAAATTATCGCAATAATTTTACAAAGTCGGAAGTGTTTGTCAAACGAAAAGTCTTTTGATTGACGCCTGACTTGCTGCGAAGCAATAAAAAAAAAAGAATGCGCCTCCACCGGGACTCGATCCCGCGACCTTTGGCTTGACATCTCAAC
>CAJPEX010001289.1:0-61966 GCA_905338405.1 Notodromas monacha | reverse complement strand
TTTCTAAACTTAGAAGTAGATTACAATTTGAAATGCAATTAACCATGAACTTTAACGGGTCTTGGATTCGAGCGACTCCAAGAAACTATCCCCCAAAGTAAAGAAGTACAAGCCTCCATTTTGAGAGTTACGAGACTTGATCGATCGAATTAAAAATGAGAAAATACGGAACGTGTCTTTTTCTTTTCTTTTCGGGACTTTGCATTAATGTCCGTACTGAAGAGGGAAATGCGTGATTTCATATAACTGCGATTAAAAAAATACTCTATTATTACAGATTTAAAAAAAAACTAGACGGTTCGAGGTACAATAGAGTAATGTACATGTACAGTATTTGATATAAATCCGCCTTATGGGTTTTCCTTCGTTGAGAATGAAATATTCGCTGATGCGGGTATTTTTCATGCGTTGACTGATATTCAAGTTTGCTAATTCAAAAATCGAGATTATTGTTAAGGATAAACATAATTTTCTGCAAGAAGAGGCAATTATTCATTCCTCAAGACTCAATCTTTAAAAAAAGTACCTTCGTTAAGTAAATACACTTACGATGCAAACAAGAAATTATGATCTTTCGGAAGAAAATCGAGTCTTTTCGGTGATTCCTAAAAAATTGAGCGAGCAATGATAATTGTTCATTCAAAAAGATCTAAATGTGAATAGCACCTGATTCCAGAAGTATCGAAGTACTGTACTGTATAATCAATCTCTTTCACAAAATCATGCCTTCACAGCAACGTAATCTTCCCAGCAATATTAGGAACAACAGTGGCGAATGATCGAATCCGAAATCCAGTAACAATTTGCCTCTCTTTACGGGTTGCCAAGTAAATTGTCTAAAGAACACGGAGAACCGCAGATTTTAAAACTGCAGTACTCCTGAAAAACAACAATCAAAAGTTTAAAATACCTGCAAAAAAAAAATAACACAGCAAACGGTCCATTGAAAAAATTCTCCCTGGAAAAACAGTATCGACAACTCACAAACATTTCCCGGGCAAATAGATGACAGCCTGGACGACAAAAAAATAAAGCAGGTTATTGTACTGTGCAATTCATTTTAAGATGATAAAAAGCCCATATATATATACCTACGAACTAATCTATTCTGCCCTTTCTCCGAGAAAGCCAAAAAAAAGAGAAGCATGCTACTCATCACTGACGTTGAATCGCACTGGTTCAAGAAGCTCAACAGCTTCCAGTTTTGCTTCCGCAAGGTACACCACACGACCTGTCATCGAACTCATCTTCTGTCTAGTTAACAACAGCGTCGAGAAAAAAGCAATCTCGTGTGGTGAAAGACAATTTTCCTACACCCCTCTCCCTCTTTTCCACGGGTTCTTTGTCTCGTCGTGGCGACAGTGGCCAGATTTGCGAGCAGCAGCGGAAATTACTTTACCCGTAAGCCTCCTTCCGCCGCTTTTTCAAGAAATATATTCGGCTTGATAAAGAAAGGTGGCATCCTCTGATCAAGACCTTTCCATTTTACAGTATTTCATTTTTCATACTTTATCCCGTGGCTAAAATCGAAGGTGAACCCTTGCAAAATTGAACAGGAGTTCGTCAGTGAAATTCGTTCCAAAATCGCGAAGGAAATTTTTCTACAACACCGAGCCCCGAATGTCAAGTAAATCGGGTGAAACAAAGCGACGCATGCAATTTAAAATTTACCGCAGATAAATTTGAATTCAATCTGGAAATTCTCGCAAAATTGATCAACATGATACGCATTATAATCAAACGAATGTATGTTGAATGTCATGAAAACAGAGAAGCAAACAACGCTCCTTCACGGCCTTTCACGGGAAAAGTTCGTCGGGTCATTCAAGGATGTTGCTCTTCAAGCATTTCGGAAATCTCAGTAAATATCACATCAAGTCATCCATCTTTAATTTTATTTATATTTGTACAACCCTCGTTTTTTCTGAATATTTGTTTATCCGAGCAAGGACAATCAGTCGCTACCCCGGATAATCGACGCTTCACCGGATCAAAATAGGTATTAGTTCAAGGGAAGTTGGATTTTCTTTTCAGAGTCGATCATGAAATTCAACATAAAAATTGATCAAAATCAAATACTTAATGGTGGGTATATTTTATCTGGGTCAATTACTTAATTGTATCCACTCACTCCCCCAGAAAATCAAAGCTTAACAGTACCTCGACCGAATTCCGTAATCTCATTCACAAACATCTGTCGAAAAAATTACTCGACAACAGAACTCACCATTTCTATCTTCTCGTCGAGTGCTCTGAAGAAATCTTGCTGGCTTTCCGACGATGATCTGAAAATAGTAAAAAAAAAAAAAGGTAAACCTCAGAGTCAAGCCAAAGCCTGTCCTCCATCGATTTCCAGACTTCCCAGAAAACATAACGCGGGATTACGCGAGCCTCTTGCATCGATCTCAACCCGCGAACCCCGGGTTCCATACATCTGTCTAAATAAACAATCCTGTGGTCTATTTTCATTAGGTGTGTGCCAAGCGATGAGATGACGACTGTGCCAACAAATCTTCCCGAAGCTGCGGATATTCTATCGACAAATGAGAGCAACGCGAAGATGAAGATGAAACCCATTAGAACAGTTCTTCAAGGCCTAATGCCTCACGTCCCTCTCTGCCAAGTGGGTCAGTAAGTCAACCGAACTTCATTCAGTTCGTCGAAGCAAAAGAAAAGTGGAGTCAATAAACCGTGGTGTAAGTTGTGTTCATGCCCTATCTTCCAATTTTGCGTCAACTTCTTTGAGAAGAGGAGTACCCCTTTATTAGCTTGTCGTGATCTTTTAACAGACCCTTTCTTCTTATTCTTCTAGGACGTACCGACCGAGTTCTCGGCACTTCACCTTCGACACAACAACACACATCTACAGTACTTTTCGTTTCCCACAAAAGCATTTCCTTGTCTACGTCAAAGTACTACAGCACTGTGCCACGCTCACGTCTATTCCGCGCGTCAGAAACTTTTTTTTTCCCCTCCAAAAATCTCGAGAATCTCATTGAAACCGCAAAACTTCAAATCCTTGAAGGAGACTCGAGAAAAAAAAAGAAATATCAGGATCTTTTACGTTTCATGTGCAGACCGAAAAGATAATTGGGCCGCGAAAAATATTGCCACGATTTGCCGAGATATCATCTTACGTGCAGTAGATGAAGATAATTCTCGGCCTTGACCTCGCAACCAGTCGGAATACGAGTACGTTCATATATATTTTCTAGGGAAACCCCTCGAGAATAAACACGAGGATCTTGAAAGGCTTCCACAAATTTCCTTTCGACGGCCTAGAAACAGAGAGCACACTCTCGCGAATGGCAGTGTACGAATTCTTCGAATTCGAAACCGATTGAGAAGAAGCGAATTGGATGTTAAGCTATATTTATAGAGAGAGCTCATTTGATAAATGTATAAAATCAAAATCAAATCAGAGTGCACTCGAGATATTTCCATCAAATAAATTAATTGCATTCGAGAATTCAAAGACGAGGGTTAGTTCTGAAATTCAATCTCGTTATTCCCTTGTCGAAGTCCTGCTGAACATACGGTACTCAGATATCAGGAATAAATTGTACAGTAACTTTTGCATAGACTCAGTAAATCAGGGTCCTTCCTAGTTTGTTATCAAATATGACTGAATGGTTAGAAGGCCCACTTGAAAGTGAGGACAGTTTTAAACGTCCCTTCACTGTTGAAAAAAAAGTTTACCTGCACTCATTATAAGCTTTCAAGCAGCCCAAGCGCTCCAACGCAATCCAAATCAGATAGAAATTTTCTCAACCGCAAAGTATGACATCTATGAGCCACTTTTTACAGAAAAATCTGCTTATTTTGACACTTTTTCGAGAGTAATGCTAAAAAATGTAAAAGCTGTGCTTGGTCAACAAGAAGTAGCCGACGTTTGGTCTGCTGTCGCAAAAATATTATCAAATTAACAAAGGTTAGTTTCACGTCCTGTGACAATTGTTTCTGAGCATCCAGATTTTTAAATTTTGAGGAAAATTTGGCTTTCAATATTTAAGAAAAATATTTTACTTCAACCTTATACCTTGCTCGTCAAAGAAAAAATTTAAAGGCGAAAACACAAATTCGTGATTACGGGAAAACTAATCAGAACCGGCATTGGTTCATTCCAAAACTCGAGTCTTCAAAAGCCCTGTTTCAATTTTTGAAGGAATTGCGACATTTTTAGTATACAGGTATAAAATAAATAACGATACTTCTTAGAAGGAACCAAAACTTCAACAAATAGGAGCAAGAGGATTCCGAAACGTTCGTCGGTATGCATACGCTTATTGATTGTGAGGGTGCATCCAGGCTAATCAAATGCTCATTCATCCACATGGAAAAAGCATTTGTTTGAATGCCAAAGCCACGGTGCCCTGGCCGGAACTGTTCCTAGTTTAGAAAAAGCAGAAGCAGAAGCATCAGGAGCCGCTACTGCAATACTCCTGCGAGCTTTTCGCCGCAAAAGAAACTTATGGAATTGCCTTTTTGCCCGGATCGCTGAGCACTTCTAGTTTCTCCTGAGGAGAGAAAAAAGAAAAAGAAAGACAAGAGGGGACACATTATTCAATCCATACAACCGAAGGAATAACTAGCACCGTTAAGTTAAATCTCTCTTTTGAAAAGGGGCGACGACGACAGGAAAGCTTGCGCGCCTAATGCCCACAAGTGGCTTAGCGGGGACTTTACGTAGACTGTATGAAGGCTTCTATAAGAAATATGTTTTAATATAACTTTTCAATATAGTTGATTTGTATAAACCTTGAGATGACGATTTTCCAGAAATTAATGCATAGATATTTGAAGAGTAAAAATCCCTTTGAAGGAATTTTTCCTACAAAGAACCTCCTTCTGGTCAGTTTCGAGAAATACGCCTGATTGATGCACGTTTTTTTTATTTTAGAAAAAAAGCTTTCAGTATCTACTCAAATAAAAGACGCCGAGAACTATATGCTGCTGTTCAAATTTTGTGCAAAAATATTTTGAAAAAATTCAAGGTTTAATGATGGCCGTAGGGGGATTATGCCCGCCCAACATTTTTTCCATTCGCTGCTCTGTACATAAATCCTACTATAAATGTCAGCCCTGCCCGAAAATTCATTTCTTCGTAGCCCTTCCCTTAATTTCCCTGACAAGGCTTCTATCGATTTCCAGATTTCTCTTTCTCCTTCGTCCTCTTTTAGTCTTCATTCATGGTTACGCGAATCTGCGAATATATTCTAGCTAGATCCGTCGATATCACAACGTTCCCTTCCACAGCGTCCCAGCAAATATGTTTTTTGAAAAAAATTCCTAATTTAAATTCCTCAATTACATCGCTCTTTTCCCCTGAAAATCATACATAATCGAAAAATAAGACAGCAGGAATCATCTTTATTCTGAACTCCTAAGATGATTGATTAATTTATTTATAAATATGCTTTATTTGCTGCTGATCAGCATTCACCATGTTCAAAACATTTTTCCCCATCCCTCCGGCTCTGACACACGCACAAACATTCATTCGAAAACGAAAAAATTTACATCATAGTAAATTCATGAATTCTTTGATTGGCACCTTTTTTTTTTTAAATGCGCAAAACCCATCAATTAGTGAGCACAATTCAAATCACAAGGTTTTCAGCCTGTTCTCAATTAGTGATTAATTGATTGAAAAATATAGGAAAAAACTCTGAGAAAAATTCATATAGGACTAAAAATTTTCCCTGGTACTCCAAAATTTCTGAGAGAACATGCATTTTAAATTGTGTAAATCTCAAGCCTTCTAAAAGTTCAGCTCTGGTGGTGTGGGATGCTGAGCAGAAGAAACGGAATATGTTCAGGTGATACAGTTACCATCATATTTACATTGCAGTATTAAATGCACCACTTATACACTGTTGACAACTTAATAAATTTTCTGTTGAAACGCCATGAATTAACAAAATGACACCAAGATAATCATGAGTCGACTACAGTTCCAGGACGTTTTCTATTTTATTTTCGAAACTTTTGCGCCCTGCGTTCTTTATACAGATGCATGCCAGACCACCGAGGCTACAGGATATTATATTCCATGGTATGCAGTAAAATTTTGCCCCAGGAAAATGCAGAAAATGCTTTATACCCCTGTCTATTTCGCGGAGGGTCGCCAATGTCGATACACCACGCAGTACCCGTTTGCATGAAGGGGTTCATCGGCCTGTTGAGAGCACAGCGGCCTGCGGTGTTCCCGCATCAACATCGGGTCACAGTAATACAACATTTCCATGCAGCTGCGATGACAGCAATGACACGCTGTTTGGTGAACAGTTTTTGTGCGTCGTTTCCGGAGGAAACCTTGGGGAATATAATGAACATCTGGCATTCCGTGCAATGTTCATAATACGCTCCCATGCAGGCTTAGATGATCTCGGTGCTTTTAGCAGGTTCAGCGTTATAAAAACCATATGGTACAAGGAAAAACGGTTTGCAACTCCTCAGGTCATGAAAAAGTAAGATGTCTCTTGTTATCATCGTTTTGCAATTTTGGAAAATAATGATTAGGATAATTAGGGCAAGAAATGTGTCTACGGAAAAAGACAGGACACGTAATCGAAGTATCTGTAACACCAACCGTTGAAATTCATAAATAATTTGAGTACTGTACAGTACTTGAAAAACTTGAAATCTTATTCTACTTCATGAAAAGGATTTCTCAACTATGCAAGAGGAATTCCACAAATACTAATTTAGTACAGTACTTGGATTATTGTTTTAACACAAGAGTGCCAAATTTGAAGCTTTTATACCACTTTAAAAACATTGATAACTTGGGGGAATCTCTAGTGAAAAGCTGAATTTCTTTTATCCAACACTCGGTTGAACTGAGACCTTAGAGTAAATCCTGAAAGATAAATTCTAAAATCACGGAAATGTGGATGAGGTAATGCTCAGTGCTAAGATGAAATTTGTTTCCATCATCATTCATTGCAGAGAATCAAATTTGGAAGAAGCTGAAGAAAGACAAATGAAACTATTGATTTGAATATCATAATATCTCAACTTTCGCATGAAGATATTTTACAGAAAACATAAAAGTCGAATTTTAAGCGAAGATATTCGTATTCCATGTTTTAATAAAACTCAAGTTTATTGAAGCGGGACTGCCTCGGCGATTTTTAATTCGCTGAACACGATGGTTTCATTTCCTCAAATTGCCTCATATTTTCCTCAGCCCTTTTGAAAGAATTTTATGGTTTTTGTTCTGCTAAATTAACCCGTAGCTTTCCAGCTAGTCCTTGAAACAGGACGGCGAGAACTTCACGAGGCCTTGGGGAGTTGGGAGAATAATGCTCGTTCCAGAGAGGTTTCTGCTGCTGAATGGTGGCACCAACTTTTGAAGTCATTAGGGACAAGTTCACTCAGTTGGAAACGCGATACCATTGTTTAAAGTCGACCTTCAGGACATCATATCACGTTGATCGCAGAAACGAGTCTATTCTAGACGTAACTTCAAACGAAATCGCGGTCAATTTTTTGTCGGCGTACGCGAGTAAACTTCTGCTTTTAATGCCTTGGCAAGTTGGCATATATATGCTTCATTTTCAAATCGATTCTCGGCTTCAGTTGTTAAATTTGTCAATCATCCATTTTCTTTCTCTCTTAAAAATTACTGAAGCACCATCAACTGCTGAAACGCGTTCACGCCGTATTTTCTGAATGTACAGTACGTACTTGATAATTATTATTTTTACGAAATTTTGAATTGTTGATGCACAACAGAGCCGTATAACCCCCTTCGTTAATTTTTTTTTAGAATGTCGACTGGTCAACGAACTTTGGCACTGAATCAACGATTCCCTTTTCAGAATTCTTTGTTCGTCGTTTTATTCAAAGTATGCCTAATTCTTGCCATTTTTTATCGAAGTGCACTTCAAGTCGAAACAACGCACGGTCATACACCTCAGCTGGATAGCAATTATGTATCTCGTCGGAACAATTTGGCCCTCAAACACTATTCCAGGCAATCGATTTAAAGGTAAAACTGCGTATTTTTTTCCTGGGAAAGATTGATGGAGGATCCGTATAATTATTTCCCCTGTCGGGCAGCGATGGTCAAAGGAAAATGACTCGCTGGCCGTTTTGTAAAAAATTCATGCGACAACATCACGCGGGGCTGCGGCAGGAATCAGGTCAGAGGAAAGAAAAAAAAGAAAGAAGGAAAGCCTTTTGCCCCCACAGCCAGCAGAGTTTCGATCAAAAACGGAGTTTCCACGACACACAAGGCTGGGGTAGTTCGCAGGGGGCATCATACCCCCACTATATGTGACTGCTGCAATTCAATTTAGAGAGAAAACTTTTCCCCGCTGCTGCTGTCCTTTCGAACGCGCGGATTACGGGTGTTCACCGAATCGCCCCTGAAATGCATCTGACATACTTCCGAAGATATTCTTTATACAAAAAATATAACTTTTCAATATAGTTGATTTGTATAAACCTTGAGATGACGATTTTCCAGAAATTAATGCATAGATATTTGAAGAGTAAAAATCCCTTTGAAGGAATTTTTCCTGCAAAGAACCTCCTTCTGGTCAGTTTCGAGAAATACGCCTGATTGATGCACGTTTTTTTTATTTTAGAAAAAAAGCTTTCAGTATCTACTCAAATAAAAGACGCCGAGAAGTATATGCTGCTGTTCAAATTTTGTGCAAAAATATTTTGAGAAAATTCAAGGTTTAATGATGGCCGTAGGGGGATTATGCCCGCCCAACATTTTTTCCATTCGCTGCTCTGTACATAAATCCTACTATAAATGTCAGCCCTGCCCGAAAATGCATTTCTTCGTAGCCCTTCCCTTAATTTCCCTGACAAGGCTTCTATCGATTTCCAGATTTCTCTTTCTCCTTCGTCCTCTTATAGTCTTCATTCATGGTTACGCGAATCTGCGTATATATTCTATAGCTAGATCCGTCGATATCACAACGTTCCCTTCCACAGCGTCCCAGCAAATATCTTTTTTGAAAAATTCCTAATTTAAATTCCTCAAGTACATCGTTCTTTTCGCCTGGAAATCATACGCAATCGAAAAATAAGACAGCAGGAATCATCTTCTGAACACCTTGGAATCTTAGATGATTGATTAATATATTGATAAATATGCTTTATTTGCCGCTTGTCAGCATTCACCTCCCGCTCTGACACACCCACACACATTCATTCGAAAACGAAAAAAATTACATAATCGTGAGTTCATGAATTCTTTGACTGGCAATTTTTTTCAATGCGCAACACCCATCAATTAGAGAGCACAATTTAAATCACAAGGTTTTCAGCCTCTTATAAATTAGTGATCAATTGATCGAAAATTTAGGAAAAAACTCCGAGAAAAATTCATATAGGGCTAAAAATTTTCCCTGGTACTCCAAAATTTCTGAGAGAACATGCATTTTAAATTGTGTAAATCCCAAGCCTTCTAAAAGTTCAGCTCTGGTGGTGTGGGATGCTGAGCAGAAGAAAAGAATATGTTCAGGTGATCCAGTAACCATCATATTTACATTACAGTATTAATTGCACCACTTATACACTGTTGACAACTTAATAAATTTTCTGTTGAAACGCCATGAATTAACAAAATGACACCAAGATAATCATGAGTCGAATACAGTTCCAGAACATGATCTATTTTATTTTCGAAACTTTTGCGCCCTGCGTTCTTTATACAGATGCATGCCAGACCACCGAGGCTACAGGATATTATATTCCAGGGTATGCAGTAAAATTTTGCCCCAGGAAAATGCAGAAAATGCTTTATACCCCCGTCTATTTCGCAGAGGGTCGCCAATGTTGGAACACCACGCAGTACCCGCGTTCGCATGAAGGGGTTCATCGGCCTGTTGAGAGCACAGCGGCCTGCGGTGTTCCCGCATCAACATCGGGTCACAGTAATACAACATTTCCATGCAGCTGCGATGACAGCAATGACACGCTGTTTGGTGAACAGTTTTTGTGCGTCGTTTCCGGAGGAAACCTTGGGGAATATAATGAACATCTGGCATTCTGTGCAATGTTCATAATACGCTCCCATGCAGGCTTAGATGATCTCGGTGCTTTTAGCAGGTTCAGCGTTATAAAAGCCATATGGATCAAAGAAAAACGGTTTGCAACTCCCTCAGAGGTAGTTCATGAAAAAATAAGATGGCTCTTGCTACCATTGTTTTGCAATTTTGGAAAATGTTGATTAGAATAATTAGGGCAAAAAATGTGTCGGCGGAAACAGACAGGACGCGTAACTAAAGTATCTGTAACACAGACCGTTGAAATTCATAAATAATTTGAGTAAAGTACTTGAAAAACTTCAAATCTCGTTATACCTCATCAAAAGGATTTTTCAACCATGCAAGAGGAATTACACAAATACTATTTTAGTAATTCGATGATTGTTTTAACGCAAGAGTACCAAATATGAAGCTTTTATAGCACTTTAAAAACATTGATGACTTGGGGGCATCTCTAGTGAAGGGCTGCATTTTTTTTTATCCGACACTCATTCGAACTGAGACCTTAGAGTAAATCCTGAAAGATAAATTCTAAAATCATGAAAATTTGGATGGGGTAATGGTCAGTGCTAAGATTAAATTTGTTTCCAATTCCATCATCATTCATGGCAGAGAATCAAATGTGGAAGAAGCTGAATAAAGAAAAATGAAACTATTGATTTGAACATCGTAATATCTCAACTTTCGCATGCAATTACTGTATTTTATGGAAAACGGAATAGTCGAATTTTAAGCGAAGATATTCGTATTCCATGTTTTAATAAAACTCAAGTTTATTGAAGCGGGACTGCCTCGGCGATTTTTAATTCGCTGAACACGATGGTTTCATTTCCTCAAATTGCCTCATATTTTCCTCAGCCCTTTTGAAAGACTTTTATGGTTTTTGTTCTGCTAAATTAACCCGTAGCTTTCCAGCTAGTCCTTGAAACAGGACGGCGAGAACTTCACGAGGCCTTGGGGAGCTGGGAGAATAATGCTCGTTCCAGAGAGGTTTCTGCTGCTGAATGGTGGCACCAAGTTTTGAAGTCATTAGGGACAAGTTCACTCAGTTGGAAACGCGATACCATTGTTTAAAGTCGACCTTCAGGACATCATATCACGTTGATCGCAGAAACGAGTCTATTCTAAACGTAACTTCAAACGAAATCGCGGTCAATTTTTTGTCCGCGTACGCGAGTGAACTTCTGCTTTGAATGCCTTGGCAGCAAGTTGGCATATATATGCTTAATTTTCAAATCGGTTCTCGGCTTCAGTTGTTAAATTTTTCAATCATCCATTTTCTGTCTCTCATCCTAAAAATTACTGAAGCACTATCAAAATCAAATGCTGAAACGCGTTCACGCCGTATTTTCTGAATGTACAGTACGTAATTGAAAATTAATATTTTTACGAAAATTTGGATTGTTGATGCACAACGAAGCCGTTTAACCCCCTTCGTTGCATTTTTTTTTTTAGAATATCGACTGGTCAACGAACTTTGGCACTGAATCAACGATTCCCTCTTCAGAATTCTTTGTTCGTCGTTTTATTCAAAGTATGCCTAATTGTTGCCATTTTTTATCGAAGTGCACTTCAAGTCGAAACAACGCACGGTCATACACCTCAGCTGGATAGCAATTAATGTATCTCGTCGGAACAATTTGGCCCTCAAACACTATTCCAGGCAATCGATTTAAAGGTAAAACTGCGTTTTTTTTTTTCCTGGGAAAGATTGATGGAGGATCCGTATAATTATTTCCCCTGTCGGGCAGCGATGGTCAAAGGAAAATGACTCGCTGGCCGTTTTGTAAAAAATTCATGCGACAACATCACGCGGGTCTGCGGCAGGAATCAGGTCAAAGGAAAGTTTTTTCTTTCTTCCTTTCGGAAAACGGGGGTGTCGGTCGTCTCAAAGCTAGTTTTTGCCTCAAAGGTGCTGTGTGTTCCGACCCCATCAAGCGTCCCCCGTAGTATGGGGGTGATATACACTGACGTTGCTTCTAACCCCGAGCAGCTCAGCAATGTTGCCGAACAGTGCGTATCGTTTGCTTGTCAGGGAAATAAATAATAATAATCTATGCTAGCAATGTTAATCATCATCTTCCCACATCGTTACATTCACTCAGAGAGGAAATAGAAAATTTGAAATACTCAGTTCCTTACAAAAAAAGACAGCCTTTTTCTCGTTTTTTCATGTGAGAGCAATTTTAGATCACTAGACATGATTCCAGTTGAAAAAATGTTGGACATTAGGCGGAGGGATCCCACGAATATTCTAGGGTAATATCTAGTTCCTCTCACACAGAATTCATAAAAAATCATAATTTACACTCAAGAAAAAATCCTTCTTTACTTTGATGCCAAAATGCTTGTCCATTCAGAAAAATGAATCAAGCCAACTTACTTAACGCGTGAATGATAAGCCTGCAATTTCTAAAATTACTGTATTCTTGACCTTTTCACATTCTTTCCTTCTATCAAAATTTGTATAACAAGGAAACATTACATTAACGATCAAAATTCTGTAATTTTTTCTAAAATAGTTTTAATGAAATGCCATTTGCTTTCGTTTAAATGATGAAGAGCATCTCAGCCAAAACGATTCATGACATATTTTCTAGTCCAAATCTCGAAAAATGAATATTCTGAGGTACTTTTTTTTAGCGATTGCTACAAAAGCCCAAAATATGGAACATTGTGTTCAAAGATATCCCCACAAGTATCAGCGATTTAAAAAAATTGAAAAATGGTAAACTACGGAAATAGCTCTATTTTAATGTTTTGAAGTTACAATGCCGCATGTAAAGGCAAAAAGAGATACGAAAATCCGAGGCCAAACGCGTCAAAATAGAGTGTGCATATTGAATGCCAGAAATGTTAAAAAAGTGCAAAGTCGTCAAAATTTTTTTTTTAGAGAAAAACCATTCATGGAAGCAAAATTTCACTCAGAACCACTCAAAACCGTACATTAAATGTGACATAATTATTCAGATCGGACGGAATAAACGAGGCTATAGAAGATCCGCGTATATAGGCTAAAATAACCCCGGAAAAGGAAACTTCACGAATTGCCCAAGTGGAAAGATAGCAATCACCTTAGAGCGATTTTCGCTAAAGATATGACCTCACTGCTGACTATGCACGCGGGGTCACGACTCTTGATATTGTATCCGGAGCATAGAGGGGTGAAAAAAAATAAAATGAAATAAAAAACCTCGGAAGGTCGCGCGGAAATCCTTCAGGGCTCGGGTCCTGTTCGTCAAGGAACGCCCTGAAGCAAGAAAATGTGAGCACGCATAGAGTTTTAATCTCGAGGGATATTTCCGCGAGCCACCCCCCTCACCTCCCTCATTAATCCCTGGTTTTCCCGAAATTGAGTTAATCTCCTCGCCGTTTCCGAAGATGCCCCTGCTTGTCGTCTAGATTATCTAGAAAGACCCCCCCACCCGCCTTCACCACCCGCTCGACAGAAAGCCTTCGTTAGCCGTTGACGAGTCCCTCCGAGCGATGGGTGACGATCCGTGCCAGCCATGCGGGCCCACGATGGCCGAGCGGTTCGATCAGGTCAAGGGGAAATTGCACTGCATTTTCAAGCCGTACTTCGACGACCCCTGCGGTTCCCTGGCCTTTCTCATGAGCGCCAAGTTGTGCACATATGTCATGCTGATGCGCGACACACTATAAAAGTACGTGCCTTACCGGCGAATGACGCGTCACCTGTGCATAAACAACAGCCCACTCGGTCACGTTGGCTGCTTTGAGTATTTATCAACGCAAATTTATCGTCAGCCTGGGTCGAGATGCGGACGTAAATCGTGCATGGTACATGGACCTTGTCCCTAAGTCGGGAAGTCCGCATGTCGGAGCTGGTTTTCCCGTGAAGTTCAATGGGAATATTTTTAATTGTTTCTCCAGTCGATGAATAGTTGAGAAAAAATTCCTCAAAAATTGGAATAAATTAACTTTTTCTCAATTTCAACATACAGAAAATGAATGGTCAGAAGAAAACCACACAGAATTTGATCTTTTGGTATCAGATGAAGCAAAGAACAAGAACAAGTCTTGTTGTTCTGTACTGAAGATTCACATGATGAAAAAAACAAACTGAAAAAAGCATAAAAAAGCCTGTTTTGGCTGTGCATTAGGTTACTTTTATGATGAAATTTATTTTCAGTATTTGTAAACGTTAATAGATGAATTTCTTCGAGAAATACCGAAATTTAGAAAAATGTAATTGCTTAATTCTTCCAGAAATCTTATCTCAAGTCACTCTCCAAAAGTCGGGAACATATTTTTTCTGCTCTAAGTGTCCCAAGTTTGATTCGTCGTCCGTATGTCAGGGCTTCCACATTTTGAGGTCTCACTGTATGTCATTTTTCTTTCGAGAGAATTCGTTTCTTATGCCTCTTTTTCTCTTCTAAAAATAAAATTCGAGCTATCACATGCACCCGTTGTCGAGATTGTGACGAAAAAGTGCACGGAAACAACTCTTCATGAATAAATCGTAGGGCATCGTTATAAAAGCACGAAATCCCACCCGCGCGTCTCGGATGTCAAAAACAGATGCGAAGCACAAGAAAAGGCTTTGGCGCTTCAACGAAATTTTCATTTATTTTTCTATGCTCGTGCATTGGTTCCAGGGGTGCGGGAAATATGAAATTCAAGATTTACGCCTGAAAACTTTAAATATGAGAACTTGAACTTTTGAAGCACTGAAAAATTGATCTTCGTCGCTAAACGAGAGCTTCTACGAGAATCTTGAAAAAAATTCTCGTGGAACTTTTTCGCGGGGAAGAGGAAATGATTCCATGGGAGATTTCTACGTCAATATTTTCTTAGTTGAAAACTTGAAATGTCTCGCTTTCAAGTAAATTCATGGCTGCGTGGCTTTTGTTATTTGTTCGATGGCTAATCGGAATAACTAATGCTGAATGCCAATAAAATGTCTAGGTCACTGACAAGAAATAAACAGAATTTATGCCCAGTAGTTATCAACATTATCGTGCTACTTAACATAAATAACCTAACACAGTACTTGACCGAACTTGAATCAATAAAGAATGTTTTCACACCTAACGTCGCTAAAGCATTGTTTATCAAAGTAACATAAACATTCCAGTGGCTCTGCTGCAACTCGAGGAAAATGAAAATTACGAAACCGAAGAAAGAAATCAAAGATTCAGGGATCCGAGAAATACAGTACTTGAGTATATGCCTGGACTAGACTTTTTCTGAAAGTAACAATTCTGAAATACCATCATCTTGTCAGAAATGCGGATAATGCCCGAATTGCTCCGAAGCAGAAATGCATCTGGAAAAGGGCCCTGGCATTGAATTGCATTTTCGAAAGGGTTTTACTGGTCATATAGTTCGAGAAACACTGCCGTAATTTTTTTTTTTATCCAAAGCAGAGATTCGAAAATTTCTGAAAGGAATTCTCGATCTTTTCATTTACACTGGTGTATTAAATTTAATATGACTAAGGATTTTTCGAGTCTCTGATAAGTTTTACGGTACTGTAGACGGCACTTCATTTTTCGTAGGCCAGAACTCATGAACCCATGACAGCTCACTCAATTTAAAAACATTTAGATTGATTCTAATAGTTTTTCAAATGCAGTGACGCATTGACGCAAGGACGATTCGAAATAGGGACAATTCCTAATTTTTTATGATGAACAAAACCTATCGAATATATTCCGATTGAAGTGTAAGGGAAAACGTGATCCGACACGGGGACAAGGTCCAAACAACAATTACGTCCGCATGTCGAGGTCCCACTGTTAAATCTATTTTTAAAAATTTTGATCGAGACCTCGCGGAGCCCATGGTATGTGAAGTAGCAGAGAACCTCTGATCTGACGAGGGGAAAGTATGTGGCCTTCTGGGTTAGAATGACAGGGTAGATTTGGAATATATTTCGGTTTGAAAAATGAGACGGGAATTCGCAGAGGAGGGGGAATCNCCCTGAAGCAAGAAAATGTGAGCACGCATAGAGTTTTAATCTCGAGGGATATTTCCGCGAGCCACCCCCCTCACCTCCCTCATTAATCCCTGGTTTTCCCGAAATTGAGTTAATCTCCTCGCCGTTTCCGAAGATGCCCCTGCTGGTCGTCTAGATTATCTAGAAAGACCCCCCCACCCGCCTTCACCACCCGCTCGACAGAAAGCCTTCGTTAGCCGTTGACGAGTCCCTCCGAGCGATGGGTGACGATCCGTGCCAGCCATGCGGGCCCACGATGGCCGAGCGGTTCGATCAGGTCAAGGGCAAATTGCACTGCATTTTCAAGCCGTACTTCGACGACCCCTGCGGTTCCCTGGCCTTTCTCATGAGCGCCAAGTTGTGCACATATGTCATGCTGATCGCGCTGTGTGATATTTTCATGCACGGAATGGCCGCTTACTGCGCAGTGGACACGTATTTGTTGTCGGGTGAGCCAGTGCAACCGACGAAACTCATAAATAGTTGCGTTTAAATAGCAGTCGGACCCCCGAGATGTGGACGTAATTAGTGCATGGTACATGGACCTTGTCCCTAAGTCGGGAAGTCCGCATGTCGGAGCTGGTTTTCCCGTGAAGTTCAATGGGAAAATTTTTAATTGTTTCTCCAGTCGATGAATAGTTGAGAAAAAATCCCTCAAAAATTAGGAATAAAATAACTTTTTCTCAATTTCAACATACAGAAAATAAATGTACAGAAGAAAACCACACAGAATTTGATCTTTTGGCATCCGATGAATCAAAGAACAAGAACAAGTCTTGTTGTTCTGTACTGAGGATTCACATGATGAAAAAAAAAAACAACTGGAAATAGCATAAAATTAGCCTTTTATAGCTATGCATTAGGGTAATTTTATAATAAAATTTATTTTCAGCATTTTTAAACGTTAATAGATCAATTTCTTCAAGAAATACGGAAATTTAGAAAAATGTAATCGTTGAATTCTTCCATCAGAAATCTTTTCTCAAGTCACTCTCCAAATTTCGGGAACATATTTTTTCAGCTCTAAGTGTCCCAAGTTTGATTCGTCGTCCGTACGTCAGGGCTTCCACATTTTGAGGTCTCACTGTATGTCATTTTTCTTTCGAGAGAATTCGTTTCTTATACCACTTTTTTTCCCTTCTAAAAATAAAATTCGAGCTATCACATGCACCCGTTGTCGAGATTGTGACGAAAAAGTGCACGGAAACTACTCTTCATGAATAAATCGTAGGGCATCGTTATAAAAGCACGAAATCCCACCCGCGCGTCTCGGGTGTCAAAAACAGATGCGAAGCACAAGAAAAGGCTTTGGCGCTTCAACGAAATTTTCATTTATTTTTCTATGCTCGTGCATTGGTTCCAGGGGTGCGGGAAATATGAAATTCAAGATTTACGCCTGAAAACTTTAAATATGAGAACTTTAACTTTTGAAGCACTGAAAAATTGATCTTCGTCGCTAAACGAGAGCTTCTACGAGAATCTTGAAAAAAATTCTCGTGGAACTTTTTCGCGGGGAAGAGGAAATGATTCCATGGTAGATTTTCACGTCAATATACGTAAATTCATGGCTGCGTGGCTTTAGCTATTTGTTCGAAGGCTAATCGGAGTAACTAATGCTCGAAGGCCAATAAAGTTTTGAGCTCACTGACATGAAATATACATAATTTATGCTCTGTAGTTTCTAACATTCTTGAGCTACTTAACATAAATAACCTAACATAGTACTTGACCGAATTTGAATCTATAAAGAATGTTTTCACCCCTTAAGTCGCCGAAGCATTGTTTCTCAAATTAACATTAATTCCAGTGGCTCTGCTGCAACTCGGAGAAGGAAAATTACGAAACCGAAGAAAAAAATCGAAGATTCAGGGATGCGTGAGATACAGTACTTGAGTATATGCCAGGACTAGACTTTTTCTGAAAATAGCAATTCTGAAATACCATCATCTTGTCAGAAATGCGGATAACGCCCGAATTGCTCCGAAGCAGAAATGCATCTGGGAAAGGGCCCTGGCATTGAAATGCATTTTAGAAAGGGTTTTACTGGTCATGTAGTTCGAGAAACACTGCAGCAATGTTTCATCAGAAGCAGAGATTCTCAAATTTTCTGAAAGGAGTTCTCTCAGTCTTTTTATTCGCACTGGTGTATTTAATTTAATATGACTAAGGATTTTTCGAGTCTCTGATAAGTTTTACGGTACTGTAGACGGCACTTCATTTTTCGTAGGCCAGAACTCCTGAACCAATGACAACTCACTCAATTTAAAAACATTTAAATTGATTCTAATAGTTTTTCAAATGCAGTGACGCATTGACGTAAGGACGATTCGAAATAAGGACAATTCCTAATTTTTGATGAAGAACAAAACCCATCGAATATATTCCCATTGAAGTCTAAGGGAGAACGTGATCCGACACGGGGACAAGGTCCAAGCAACAATTACGTCCACATGTCGAGGTCCCACTGTTAAATCTATTTTTAAAAATTTTGATCGAGACCTCGCGGAGCCCATGGTATGTAAAGTAGCAGAGAACCTCTGATCTGACGAGGGGAAAGTATGTGGCCTTCTGGGTTAGAATGACAGGGTAGATTTGGAATATATTTCGGTTTGAAAAATGAGACGGGAATTCGCAGAGGAGGGGGAATCTCCTTTTTCCTCGTCACCTATGCGTTCGTGTTGCAAATTGACAAGGATGCCAAGTGCGATGATCCCTGTGCCGGTGGCGGCGAAGGTGGCGGCAGTGGGGCTGACGAGCCGGACGCTGGCGACGAGTTCGTCGCTCCGCCGCATGTGTCTGACTCGGGTTATGCGCCGCAGGGGTACGTCAAGATGATGATCAGCAACTGGCGCGGCGAGGACAGATGATGAAGAAGCCTCGCCTGTAATAAACCCCTCTTTTTTCCACCCCCGGGCCGCTCATCTCCGTTCTTTTTCTATTCGTTAGTTCATTACTCTTCTTACCCCCCGCGTCATTAACCCACGTATTGTTAATAGAAACATAATACTCTCCGTGAAATTTCTGCTGGTGTTTTCTTGCCTTTTGCCTTGTCGACCGAATTTCACCGGTCAAAGCGAATTTTTTTTTTTGGAGATGCTGCGCGCCTTCGAAATATGAGAATGGCTCAAAATCTCAAAACATAGAGAGGATTTTTCATGAAGAAACTTAAGATAATATTTGAGGGATCTCTAATTCAGTTCTGATTTTTAGCTTAGTGCTGTGTATGAAGGAAGCGCACGAAATTTAAATGCTTCAGCGTGGAGTATCTGATTAACTTTTTAAAAAAATACATTTTACTCCACTTTGGTTTCACTGGAATGCAATTGCGTAAATCGTCCAACAAAGCATCCTCACCGATTTCCTTATCTTAAGAAGTATCAGTTAAAGCAAATGTAGCTCACACAAACCTTTACAGTTGACATTCCGTCAGAACTCGTATCTATAATTCAAAATTAAAATTAGGATTTCAACAAAAACAATTCATGCTAAAAGAGTTGAAATTTCAGGAAAGAATCTGAGAAATATCCCCAGATTATATTGTATTATATGGCGAGAAATCGTAAGAAATTAAACTTGATTGAAATTTTTTATCAAAAGACTTTTTTGTAAATGTGCATATAGAAGTCAGATTCATGTTTTCATGGGCTGTAATCCCCTTAATACCACAAAATTTGGTTGTATGATGCGGTTGTACCCTTACCGCATGTACCACCAGCTGGAGTTATCAAAAATGCACAATTATTTTGCGTTTCCTGATCATTATTCGTTAGGCTTTGGACGTCTACATTTTTCGATGTGCGAATAGAAGATTCCTTATGCATATCACTCGATTTTGTCTCATTTACAACCTTTATACTGTAGTGTACGTAAATAGCAATTATTACAGAACAAATAATCCAATTCGCAATCATTAGCCTGGATAATTAAAATCCCACACTGCTTTGGAACAAACATACTTCGGAAACCCTTGATAATGAAATTTGTATCTTCTTTCTGAAAATGCTGTCCTTAATACAGAAAAGCCAATGCAAAGCCTGGATACGTGACTGCGCCGTTGAGTTTAAAGCATTTGTACTTAATCTAAAGATTTTTTTCTGCACAGACATAAGCGGAAATAGATGAAGTACATGAAAATCCTTCAGCTAATTTTCCCAACATGATTCGCATCAACGCATTTTCACGTCTATCTTGAAGCACCACGATTGCAATCATCCTGAGTTGCCGTTCTGGAGAAGAAAAAAAAACGTTACCTTTGAAGTTTTACAGATAAAAAAGTAGATATCGTATTTTCTTCCTAAATGCTGATGCTCTAATTCGGAAAGACATATTGACGAAATTCAGAGTTCGATGCATCATCAACAGTTCAGCTTGATTAAATTGCCTACAAGTTTGGTGTAGGTGGGCTAGCTGAACTAGAATTATTCATCTGAGCCAAATTATGCACGTCATTCAGAAGTTCACTTTTACTCAGCGAGAGAAGGGGTCATGCGGAGAACCTTGGCGTTAAATAATTCTTGCTTTACTTTCTGCATCTACTCACGTTTTTCCACTTCGATCAAACCTTGTAGGCGGCAACACTTCTGTTTCAATTATTGAAATTGAAGGCGTTAAAAATAATACCACGCGCCAAGTGAAAGCTGGCACGGGGAAAAGCATGATCTAACTTTAAAATTTTCAATTGTAAAAGTAGGTGGCAACGATTTTAAAAATATAGCTTCATCACTCCATAAACATGACGGGGATAGAAAAAAACCGGCATGACTGAATTGTCGGGAGCAATAAAAGGGCCCGAACGACTGAAAAAACTTGTCAGAAGTTTGTAAAAATCCTTTAGAAGTTCTGCAATTGTTCGCTGACATGCAAAGGAATAGTAAATACGAATCTGAACTTTTCTCGCTTTTCTAATGCCAGAAGCAAAGAGATTTCGGCAACATTAACTTGTACAAAGAGCTTAAGATGACGGTGAAATAAAGTTCGTTGGATTTTTATATCTTACGAGTGAAGGGAATATTTTTCTCACGAGATTCAAACGTGTTTGATTCTCATAAGACTCTTTTTCCCCTGTTTCACACTATGTAATCGGGAAATGCGATTATTTCGATAGATTTAACAGGATTTCTTTGAGCCTTTTTCTCATCGAACAGAATAAATCATGCTGCGATTTAACCAAGTGTGCTTAGCACTGATGGCGCTTAAACCGAAACATTCTGGCGTAATTCCATAGTAGATCTTGAAAAAAAAAATCGAGAATAACCCTGAAAGTTTACCATAGACCAAATGACGGCAACCCCGTTCGGAGCTTTTCATCGGCTTTTCCGCCCCCTTCGTTAATCGCAAAACGTCATTAGCGCATGGGTCGTCAGGGAGGTTAATCTAAAATTTTACTCCCGATCCCTCCATACTTCCATGTAATCCGCCTAAATCTGTGTCATTACTCTTTCCGCAATCGCCTTCCTGGGGTGGGTAGCGAAATTAATACTTTTCTTGCCCGGACTCCCTGAGGGTCATTATGGCTAGAGGAATTTCTCAACACAGTGAGTTCAACTAACACAGTACTGCTTTCTCTTTCCGCAATCGCCTTCCTGGGGTGGGTAGCGAAATTAATACTTTTCTTGCCCGGACTCCCTGAGGGTCATTATGGCTAGAGGAATTTCTCAACACAGTGAGTTCAACTAACACAGTACTGCTTGAAATAACAAAAGAAGAGCGTTTATATGACGTGGGATTTAAAAAAAATTGTTTTTTACTGATCATTTCGGTCTGTATAGTGAATCACTTCGTTAATGCGGAGGAGATCCTTGAAAATGAACAAAGAGTTGCAATAATATTGTTCGTAATTTGAGTCGAAATTCAATTCATAATTTCCAGCTGACGCCTATAGATTCGAAGAACAGCAGTTTTTAAGAACCTGTAAATTCAGTAAATGTACTCAAGACCTTTTTAATACAGCAGTAGACGAAGACCTTTCAGCGAGTTCTAATGATTTTCAAAAAGTATTTTTGATTTAACTTATCATGCTCATTGTCCAATTTAATTTTGTTCTATTGGAACTGTTGTAACTGAGGTATTTGCACACGACCTCACGTTAAACAAAAGTAGGTAAAATTTTATTTTAAGCAAAACGATTTGTCTTTTTTTTAATGTTCCTGTTCCACTTGTTTGCTTCTGACAACTTTTAAATCAAGTATTCTGATGTGCGACCGCATGCATAAGCTCAAGTTGCTTTGAACCTCAGTAATTAAATAAAAAAATTCTCAACTAAAATAAACACTCAATATATTCTCAAACAAATACTTTTCAATACGTTCACGTGATCCCCGGGAATAATTACCAGAGATCAATCATTTTGAGAATCTATTATGCTTTCAGCTTTTGTTTCAATCTTACGCAGGCAAAAGGTTTGGTGCTTGAAATACTTTCGGTTATTTTTGTTTCCCATGATTGTCTTACGCTACATACCTTTAATATTGTACGAAGAAAGAAGTGAAGAATTGAAAAATATATAAAATCTTATTTGATCTGACGTGGAATAACACTGTCGGACTTACTCGTAAAAGGCTCGCGATTCACCGAGAGAACGGTTTCAGGATTTTTATATCAATGTAAAAAAGTATCACGAATGGATCTTCTGCTGAGAAGAGCCTCTTGATGACATAACTTCTTTTTCACCCAGACGAAAGTTTTGGGATTTTTATATCAAATGAAAAAGAGTGTCACGAACAGATCTTCTGCTGAAAAGTGCCTCTTGATGATATAATTTTTTTTCCAAATTTCGAACAGCAGGTCCGGCGAGTTGAGAATTTTCTACCTTGGGGAAAAATCGGGAGTCAGGTCACTCCAGGGCCAATATGGAGTGCGTCCCGACGCTCAAGTCCAACGACAAAACCTGCGCCGACGGCCACGTTCAGCGATGCGAGTGCTGCGAAAGCGTCACTGGGGTCTTCAAGCAATGGCTCAGCCCGAACGAAAAGTGCTCCATTCTCCGCGCCCTTTTGCGCCCCTTCTTCGACTCAGAGTTCTATCAAAAGTACAAAAACTGTAAAATCGAGCGCCTCACTCTCCTCGTTGCTCTCATCAGCGCCATCATCTACGTCTGGTCATTCATCAAGTCCCCCTGGAAATGTGAGCTGGAAGAATGCCTCGGCGGAGTGTGTTCCGAGGGCTACAAGTCCCTCCTGCTCTACCTGTTCGTNGCTGAACTAGAATTATTCATCTGAGCCAAATTATGCACGTCATTCAGAAGTTCACTTTTACTCAGCGAGAGAAGGGGTCATGCGGAGAACCTTGGCGTTAAATAATTCTTGCTTTACTTTCTGCATCTACTCACGTTTTTCCACTTCGATCAAACCTTGTAGGCGGCAACACTTCTGTTTCAATTATTGAAATTGAAGGCGTTAAAAATAATACCACGCGCCAAGTGAAAGCTGGCACGGGGAAAAGCATGATCTAACTTTAAAATTTTCAATTGTAAAAGTAGGTGGCAACGATTTTAAAAATATAGCTTCATCACTCCATAAACATGACGGGGATAGAAAAAAACCGGCATGACTGAATTGTCGGGAGCAATAAAAGGGCCCGAACGACTGAAAAAACTTGTCAGAAGTTTGTAAAAATCCTTTAGAAGTTCTGCAATTGTTCGCTGACATGCAAAGGAATAGTAAATACGAATCTGAACTTTTCTCGCTTTTCTAATGCCAGAAGCAAAGAGATTTCGGCAACATTAACTTGTACAAAGAGCTTAAGATGACGGTGAAATAAAGTTCGTTGGATTTTTATATCTTACGAGTGAAGGGAATATTTTTCTCACGAGATTCAAACGTGTTTGATTCTCATAAGACTCTTTTTCCCCTGTTTCACACTATGTAATCGGGAAATGCGATTATTTCGATAGATTTAACAGGATTTCTTTGAGCCTTTTTCTCATCGAACAGAATAAATCATGCTGCGATTTAACCAAGTGTGCTTAGCACTGATGGCGCTTAAACCGAAACATTCTGGCGTAATTCCATAGTAGATCTTGAAAAAAAAAATCGAGAATAACCCTGAAAGTTTACCATAGACCAAATGACGGCAACCCCGTTCGGAGCTTTTCATCGGCTTTTCCGCCCCCTTCGTTAATCGCAAAACGTCATTAGCGCATGGGTCGTCAGGGAGGTTAATCTAAAATTTTACTCCCGATCCCTCCATACTTCCATGTAATCCGCCTAAATCTGTGTCATTACTCTTTCCGCAATCGCCTTCCTGGGGTGGGTAGCGAAATTAATACTTTTCTTGCCCGGACTCCCTGAGGGTCATTATGGCTAGAGGAATTTCTCAACACAGTGAGTTCAACTAACACAGTACTGCTTTAAATAACGAAAAAAGAGCGTTTATATGACGTGGGATTTAAAAAAAATTGTTTTTTATTGATCATTTCGGTCTGTATAGTGAATCACTTCGATAATGCGGAGGAGATCCTTGAAAATGAACCAAGAGTTGCAATAATATTGTTCGTAATTTGAGTCGAAATTCAATTCATAATTTCTAGCTGACGCCTATAGATTCGAAGAACAGCAGTTTTTAAGAACCTGTAAATTCAGTAAATGTACTCAAGACCTTTTTAATACAGCAGTAGACGAAGATCTTTAAGCGAGTTCTAATGATTTTCAAAAAGTATTTTTGATTTAACTTATCATGCTCATTGTCCAATTTAATTTTGTTCTATTGGAACTGTTGTAACTGAGGTAGTTGCACATGGCCTCACGTTAAACAAAAGTAGGTAAATAACATTTTATTTTGAGCAAAAAGATTTTACAGTCTTTTTTTAAATGTTCCTGTTCCACTTGTTTGCTTCCGACAACTTGTAAACCAAGTATTCTGATGTGCGACCACATACATAAGCTCAAGTTGCTTTGAACCTCAGTAATTAACTAAAAAAATTCTCAACCAAAATAAATAATGCACTCAATATATATTCTCAAATAAAAACTTTTCAATACGTTCACGTGATCCCCGGGAATAATTACCAGAGATCAATCATTTTGAGAATCTATTATGCTTTCAGCTTTTTTTTTCTAACACACATTTTCACAGGCAAAATGTGTGGGGCTTGAAAGACTTTCGGATATTTTTGTTTCCCATGATTGTTTTACGCTACATACATTTAATATTGTACAAATAAAGAAGTGAAGAATTGAAAAATATAGAAAATCTTATTTAATCTGACGTGGAATAACACTGTCGGACTTACTTGTAAAAGGCTCGCGATTCACCGAGAGAACGGTTTCAGAATTTTTATATCAATGTAAAAAAGTGTCACGAATGAATCTTCTGAGAAGAGCCTTTTGATGACATAACTTTTTTTTCACCCAGAGGAAAGTTTTAGGATTTTTATATCAAATGAAAAAGTGTCACGAACAGATCTTCTGCTGAAAAGTGCCTCTTGATAACATAACTTTTTTTTTCCAAATTTCGAACAGCAGGTCCGGCGAGTTGAGATTTTTCTACCTTGGGGCAAAAAATCGGGAGTCAGGTCACTCCAGGGCCAATATGGAGTGCGTCCCGACACTCAAGTCCAACGACAAAACCTGCGCCGACGGCCACGTTCAGCGATGCGAGTGCTGCGAAAGCGTCACTGGCGTCTTTAAGCAATGGCTCAGCCCGAACGAAAAGTGCTCCATTCTCCGCGCCCTTTTGCGCCCCTTCTTCGACTCGGAGTTCTATCAAAAGTACAAAAACTGCAAAATCGAGCGCCTCACTCTCCTCGTTGCTCTCATCAGCGCCATCATCTACGTCTGGTCATTCATCAAGTCCCCCTGGAAATGTGAGCTGGAAGAATGCCTCGGCGGAGTGTGTTCCGAGGGCTACAAGTCCCTCCTGCTCTACCTGTTCGTTCGTGGCGTCGTGCTCAATGCCAATGGACTCATTTTCAGCGTCGGCATGTTCTATGGCGTGATGGCCAGCAAACCAGACTTCATCTACCTCTGGCTCTTGTGGAAAACCGTGGTCATCATCATCGGCGTGTTCACTCTCGGCCTCCTGTTCATCATCTCGTTCGCGATCGACGAGAACCTCCGCGCTCCGATTGCTCTGGAGGTTCTCTACATCTTGACGAATCTTCTCACTTGGATCATCGTGTACGCGTATTACGAACAAATTTGTCCTTGCTTGATGGAACCCGGCGGGGAAGAGGAAGGGGAAGCTGAGATGGACGAGGTGGATGACGAGGGCGGCGGAGGTGGAGGAGCGGATGACGAAGGAATGGACGAAGGCGGGGGTTTCATCATGCGTGAATACATCATACCTGGCAACAGGATGAACCAGTTGTCGGGCATGACCATGGGCAGTGTGTTGCCGAGTCATAGCGCACCAGCTGGAGCCTCTGTTTACACCTTACCTGGCGGGGGTCAACAGTTTCCGGCGTTGCAAAACTACGCGAGAAGTCAGACCCAACAGAGGGTGGTGTACCACAACGAGTACGCGGATTACCATCATGGATCGGCGATTAATCCGGACGGCCTGGGCTCGTCACAGACTTGAAAATATTTTGTAAAAAAAAAAATAGTGGAAACTCACCGTTTTGGTGTCGTTTGTCTGCAATGCCGGATTTCTTCTTGTTCTTGCCGCGGCTCGGGGTGAGGATCTTCATTTTCGCGTGTCCGCAGCCCATGACTTGGACAGGACTGCTTCGGGAATATGTGTTCCCGGGACCTCGCCTGCAGGCGATAAAGGAAAAAAAAT
Organism: Notodromas monacha; assembly: GCA_905338405.1. NCBI lineage: Eukaryota > Metazoa > Arthropoda > Ostracoda > Podocopida > Cyprididae > Notodromas > Notodromas monacha. Next base: position 35,272 of record CAJPEX010001289.1, on the reverse strand, counting down.
GGTGGAAATTAATTCGGGATTTATTTATTCACGCTTAAGCTTCTTTTAACCCCGAGAGAAATGATAGTTCTGCGCGTCTTTCTGTATTTTTGCTGTTGTGAGATCAAAGCGTGATCGATGGATGTATGCTGCAGCTCGGGTACATTTCACTATATGCGTACAGCAGGTATTCGAAATCCATATTCATCGATTTGACAACCAAAGAGCTTTACGGCATCGCGTAACCGTGAACTTGAAAAGCATATGTGTCCGTATAAGGAAGTCAAGGTCCAACTGGAAATGCAAATCATTGGGTATTGCATTTGAACCAGAATGAACTGCGTGCTCGAGGCCAAAATGGCTTTGTCACCTCATATGGCTGTGTGGGAATAGGACAATGCAGCTTGAAAAAAGTAATAAAATAGTTGCAACTGCTTGCTGGAAAATTTTATATGACAGTTGGGTTGACCTTTGGCATCCGAAGGATTCAAATTTTCCAATTTCCAAATTATACTTGTTAATACAACTTTTATACAACGTAGTTGAACTTCTAAAAGAACATTCTATTACGGCGTTCATTAGTCAACTATATGCGTCCTAATATATTTTTAAATTGTTTATCTCCGTGATAAAAAAAACCTCCCGTTCTATATCGTGATTTACTACGAAGATGCCAGGTTATCTGGAATCAGTGTCATCTTTTGACAGGAGGAGGTATCTTTGTTTATACCGTATCAGCATATCGAGTTACCACGGAAAGTGTGTTACGTTGAACGTAAATGCGGGAGGACAATTTTAAAATGTTGGTTAAATAATGTTAATGAAACTTCAAATACAACGAGATACTAAATAAAATGTCTTCTAAATCTATTCCCTCACCAGTCAATTAAAAATTCAAGAAATGCACGACATGCAAGGGGAATATTATGAAAAAACAAGCTTCGGATTGTGTCGGGGGATGGCATACAAATTGAAATAAAAGAATGAATACTCCGCATATCATAAAGTTTTTTCAATTCCTAGAAAACCGTTTAAGAAAACTGTACTCCGATCTGTATATAAGTACCCGCATTTACTCGAGTTCCACGCGTTGAAAATTCTTCAGAAATTGTACCCCCAAACTAAGACGCACGTCTGATTTCTAATGACTCTACAACTGCAAAATGAAAAAAAATGAGGGCACCAAATTTTGAATTTAGACATGAATTGATCCTGAATTCGACTACTATTTAAATACTGTAATTATATTTAAATGTGTCTTCCTGTTGAAATTGATCCAAAATGGTTTCATCGGAATCAAATACTGTATAGTACAAGCATGAACTTCTGGAACCTTTTTAAAATTTATACCCGCATATGACGTGATCCCTTTTTCCATCTCAATTTTGAAAAAAAAGGCGCGCCTGGTACGCGGGTGAATACGGGTATTAAATGTGGCATAATCGTCAAATGAGTGTTATCTTGAAGGTGCATACTGAAAAGGTAAGGTACGCGTTTGATAAAGTGAGTTACCAAAACGATAAATCCATTCACGAAGTTCATAAAATGATACATCATCATCATTTGCAGCATGATTGATGGCCATGAAACAAGTAAAGCGCGCTTCCGTCTCTTCCAACTGCGGGAGACTCCGTTTGAAATGCGATGCTACGGATAAATCGAGAAGCATCAACCGTTTCATGGAACACACATACACGTACAGTACGTATGATTACGTAATGCTAGCTATAGTGTTACTAGGAAGTTGGGGTGTCGATGGGTTCGAATTTCGGAGGCCGGGAAGAGTAAACAATTCAGAGGAGCTGAGCAAACTGCACTAAACTCCAGATGAAGCACGTCTCGACCTCGAGTCCCTGTCTTCCTGGAAACGTGCTTCCAGCAGCAGTCCCCAGATATATGAACATTACAGTAACACACATACATTAAAAAAAAAAGAAGAGAAGAATCTCTTCACCGAAAAATGAGGTCGTTGTTGTTCATGGGATCACCTGGTACTCTCCGTGCCTATCTGTGTCCCTCACCCGCGATTCGTTATTCATGAAAAGCGAAACCCCGGCCTGTCTGGCGGTTTTCCTATTCAGCAGGCTTGGCGTCTTTTCAGGCGTCTAGTATTCAAAATGTCTGGTCTGAGAAATCGCGAGCCTCATTACCACATGCAAGAAGGTGACCAGTCATAAACATGTGAACAGGTGCGATTATGGCCAGACCTTCTTCGAAGCTCGCTTCACGTTCCGGAGAAATGCTTCTTTCGATGTACAACGGATTGAACTCCTTTCGTTTTCTTCGAATATGCAAAAAAAAAACAGAAGAATGCAGTTCACCCCGCATAAAATTATAGGCTAATATTTTACATGCAAGAAACGTCTCTGCTAATTCGAGAAAGCAAATCTCGATGACTTGATCAGTTCAATTAAAATATGGGTGTCCTGTGTAACAGAAGGCATCAATCAATAAAAAACTCAGTTCACGGAGATAATTTCATCTGTATTCAACGATATTGTAGAAATCTTTTTTTTTACGGCAAAAGATGTGATCGATCGGTTGATTGCCCGAACGAATTGATGAAACTATTCTCGTTCGCACTATAAAATATGCAATTAGTATTGACTAATTCATATGTAAGCTGATTGATCCTCAGTTGAATCTTCAGTCTATCAAATCAATCTTTTTATTACTTCTTCGGGGTTTTCCATTAAGGGTACTCTGGGGAGGGGTCGGGAACTGTGAACAAAAAATCCTGGAAAATCCTTGGAAACTCCAAACTCAATTTGGCAAAAATAGTTTTCCTAGCTAGCTGGTTGCGTGAAACTAGGAAAACCCTCAACAGGAATCCAACCACCCCAGTCAATTATTTACCTGACAACTTAATTTAGTAATCCAAGGAAAATGTACAGTACAGTATTTCCAAATGCCTGCGTTGGTCATACAAAAACAGCAAACAATATGCATAGATAATAAAAGAGTAAAGTACGGGGATTTTAATTTTTAATCCCATTTACAATGTCGCAGCTTGGAAAATATATCTTCGTTCAATAATTGATCTAATTTTTGGCCCAGACCGTATGAACGCATTATCATGTGCATTATTATTTATCGAGTACGTGCACAGCACTTTTCCGAAGTCGATCAAAGGGTTAATATTAACGAAGATTATTCGAAAAATAATGCATCTGCTGCTAATTTGCATTGTCTGATCGCGCATTAAATTTCCATCAAAGATTTACTCGTCAGGTTTGAAACGAGAAGGACTTCGGTGATTCACCCACAATCTCAACCGTAATACAGTATTTGATTACTAATACAGTATATAAAACAATAAATGGGAATAAACTAATCAGAGACGAATCGGATGGAAGATACCGTCTCGTGCAAAAACTGTCACGGCGACTGAATGTTAAAAGTGAATCCGTATCATAATAATCCCGAAGTTTTGCTGAATTGTTTAACACAATCGTGACTTTCTTTCGCTTATAGACTTGACGGAAGTTTTCGGTCTCGTCCTGAAATCGGATTGAGTCATAAAATAACTGGGTATGAATCATTTTCCAAAATAAAGTCCTGAACATAAAATGGAAAAGTTCAAGAAAGGACAAGGCACAGAACTGCTGCAGAACGTCATAAATTGTATATAGCATTGATACCATCGTCGTGTTTCTCGCTGATCACATCTGCCCCACAAACCGTATCTCGCAATTAATATTGAAACCAGACCAACAGAATTCGGACGATGAAAGCTTATTTTTTCTGCACAAGTAAAGCATACAGGATATTCAGCACACGGCGTCCCTATAAAAAAAACGACACATTCGCTGAAAATATATCTGAACGAGGAGCAACGCATGGAAGCAAGTTCGTCGCCCATATCACGACATTGGAAACGAAGTTTTATAGTTTTAGGACAACTTATTTTTTCTTTAGTTCTAGAATTCATCACGACCATTGAACTCTGTTCCATAGTAGCAAGCTTATAGACTGCTCGAATGCAATACAGCATTCAATAAATATTTATTATAATATATATTTAGATATATTATAAATAAGAAATGGAAGTTATGAGCCGCACCGTGGTTTTGGCAAGTGATTCGACGGAAAAAAAATTCAAGAGGCCGCATAGAATTTAGAAATGATGGAAGTTTTTCAGTAAAACGCATAAAACATAAAGTGGGGGCCCAAAGTGCGGAAAATTCGACTTATGGACAAATATAAATCGCAAATTCTGACCAGGCATCCAGAAAATGCTTCGAGGTACAGATATTCGGCCAAAATTCCCTGAAAATTTTTAATTTATATTTCTCAAAATTTTGATATCTTCAATAGCTTGAGCTCCTTCTTATAGAACATTTCAAAGCATATCTTGTCACAAATTTACTCTCATTTATGAAATATAACAGGCATCTTGTATCAGGGTTTTTCAATCAACTGTGTACTCTTTAGTGATACTGTATGTGTATTCTTCTCTTTTTGGCTTTTGGACTCATTTTCAAACCAAAAAAACAGATTTGGCGAGCTTTCATTTTGCACAGATATTTTCAGCATCTCATCGTTAACAAACGAAGTTTTAGTGATTACTTGAAGATTTAATAAATTGTTGGCAAAAAAGGAGAAGTGATTAAAAATGTTCGTATCAAAGTGTGTGGAAAACAATGACCCAGCATCCGGGCATCCTGATTTACTGACACAGTTCAAGAAGTACTTATATGCACTGTTTCAGGGTAATTTTCTCCAGATTTGACAACTTTCCATATATCCCAATGAACTTCAATGATTTATTAAACGTGGCCTATCCTCAAAAACACGATTATATAGGCCGCACCTATAGCTGCATTTTCGGGGTGGAATAATGTCTATCTATCATCACATGCCTGTGGCATTCGTTCTTGGTTAAAAAGCTTTTTTTTTTTTTAAGATTTCGTGAGTATTTCGGCAGTCCGATGCATGACCACGACATTGAACGAGCAAACTTATATTACGCAACAGTCCTTCCGACGGGAAAGAATTATTGATTCGCTGTTCCTTCGATTCTCTCTGGAATAAAAAAAAAAGTAAGGCTTTCCCCCCCTCCATCTCGACGATGATGGCAGAAAATGTATCGGCGAAGACGTTGATCAATTTCTCACATCGCTTCGCGACAAGCTGAAGCGTTTATCGCACACACGAGGCGCGGGGAAATGGCTCCTGTCAGTTTCGTTCCCTTACCAACTGTTGGTGCCATTCCTTTCTTTTTTTCCCCCTCTCGTCTATACAGTATCCACTTTCGAATGCATTTCGTCAAAATTTCGCAGATTCTCGAATTTCCGGTAAGGGAAAATGTGCGAAGTAGGAACAAATAGATGCCATGCCTGGTCGTGGCTGCACAGAAGGAAGTAAGGTTTGCCGGCACTGACTGGCCATTTTGGACGCTGTAGAAATTTTTATACAGTTTCGGCCCCCAAAGGTGATGAAGCCCAATAGTATAATCTAGATTATTCCGGCTTCGATCAACGGTGCTTCCGTCATTTAAAAGCAAATGCGGTAAAAAAAAAGAGCGGATAATATGCTGTACATACAGTATAGCACAAGACTTACTCTATCAACCAACAATATAATTGAATTCGTGAAAGCAAATAAATATTCGGAAGCCGAGAAAGCTCCAGAAAAAAAGAGACCGCGAGAAGCAAGAGATGATCAGACAACATGGCCTTTCTTGGAAAATTTTATACGGACAAATTGAAAATTTATGTTGGTGGTACCAGCAGAGATTTGCAGAAATGTTTTCAACATCAAGTCACATCATCGCCTCATCGATTTCCTTGGTCATATTTAATTAACTGTCATGCTATATTATCCGAGCAAAAACACAGCTTATTAAGTTGGATAATCGCGGTTCATTGCATTCGCAGTTATCTGATTTCAATTACAAAGAAGTGGACTCTGCAGATTCTGATCTCGTTTGGATGAAGCCCTGAATGTCCCTGCTTAAACGCGAAACCATTTTTGCCGAAAATATAATACAGGTATAGTTTTTGCGCATCTGGTACTCAAAATTCAGTATTGTACGATGCTGAAGTCAATTTCAATGTACTGACGCCTAGTCAGGTCTGAGAGTCAACGACATGCGAAAAAAATTTGCTAAGATCACTCAGATATCATTTGATCCAACTCGATTACAGGAAGTTAGTTCAGAATCAGATGTGAGTTTACAATCAATTTAGAATATTATCCTCCCTTTTCGGTTATCTCATTTCGTGTGCGATAATGTGAACAATCTTAGCTTCCAAGTTGAGAATTATAAGGGATCCCTTGCTCCTCAGAATCCCAAGTTTTCTGGATTCAATAAACCCTCGTGCATAATTAATTTATGGTTTAACCCAAAGATTAAAAAATACATCTCGCTTGATGAACAAAAAGATCGCAGCACATCATCAAATTTTTTCGTTTCTCACGAAAAGTCCGGTGAAAAATTGCATCTGAATGCATCGAGCTAGGTATTTTTAGAAGTAGAATACTGATCGTTTCTACCAATTGGTTTTCTCAGCCAAGTCTTGACCGATCGAAAAAGCGAAGGTTTCGGCGATAAATCTTCTAGTATCTAAATGAAACTTGTCGCGGTAGCAAATTCCGAATATCATATTCTGTTCAATTGAAGGTCGGGAAAGTGAGGAAAATATGAGAACCGTTCAGGAAAAATCGATTTCGGCCCTCACAAAAACACGAACAAAAATTGCATTACTCTTTTCAAAGCTTACACGCGTTGTTGAAAGTTACTTGTATGGACTTCAGGATCTATTTCATGATAAAAGTTAGTTTCAGAATTTCTTAGCACTCAAAATAGGGTTCGCAGGACACAGCGATGCCCAAAATGAGGCTTTAAAATGCACCCATCATCATTATGCATGCCGATGTCCACATTGCTGCCTTCATCAGAATTCCGATGAGAAAATTAGCTTTCTTAATCGAGTAAGCAAAGCTAGTGCAGTATATTAGAAAAGCCAACTAATTTTGGACGCATGCCGTGTTGATGAGTTCCCGTCGGCAGAAAAAAAAGAGTCCAACGGGAATAAAAAGAAAATTTAAAATTTTCCGGAAAACGAGAATAAATCAGAACACCCGAAGAAAATATGTTTTCAAAATAGGATTCACGTTGGTCACTTCTAAAAAAGATACGTTGCTGGATCATAATTCCCAAAAATTTTGTATAAAGAATATAGTAAAATCGATGATCAATTAATTTCAGCCACTATTTCTAAAAAGGGCACTTTTCCCGGATACTGATGAGAAAAGGGGGCATTCAAAAGCAACGAGACTCCAATTTTCCGACATCGAATTTGAATAGAAACAAAATTCCAAGGTTATTTCCCAATAAATAAAAAGGAGGTGTTAAAATGCAAAATGTTTAATCACGCCATTCACATAAGCAGATCAAAATGAATTCAAATTTCACAAAATTCTACTACGTTCATCAGATGCTTGAAAATTAACTTGCCGTGAAATTATTTATTGGCTCTTTTCTCCCGTCTCGCCGACGTGCATTCTTGACTGAATTTTATTTATGCGCGTTGTGCATCCAGACCAATGGGAATTTCAGCAGATTGTCCCAGAGGCCATTTTGTATTCGTATGCAGGAGGAAGCCTAGTTTTCTGTGCCAGATGGTTACTGATGTAGCATTTTGACTCTGAGGAAGAATGTGAGAAAGGTGACGGTTCATCATGGGAAGGAATTGAACATTTAAAATGAAAGAATGAGCCATTTATTCAGCTATAATTGGTAACGCAGGTGGTCCTATGGCCTCAAATAATAAGTCTGGGTTAGACGTCGTAGCACTCTTGAAAAACGGTATGGCAGATATTGCACGAATACTTGAACTTCATCATAAATTGCATTAATTAGTTTGATACATTTTGCATTTCTTTCCATCCTCGATTCATTTTCGGGTCATTTTCGTAATCCCAACAAATGCTTGTAGGAAGACTTTTTTTTAAGATTATGACAGTAAGTAAGCCATTCGTTTTTGGAATATTTTCAGAGATATTCAATTGTGTGGAGAGAAGTCCACAATAATGCATTGGATCATCAATGAGAGAACATGCAAGGGTTGTTTCATAAGTAATGAGTCTTTTTGACATAGACCCAACGGAGTTTCAAAAATTCTGAAGAAAATTTTTAATCGCCTAGCCCCATCATTTGGTAACACTTCAGCGCTGTTCAACTTACTCTCAGCAAATTTTAATGATTTTTTCCATTCAATGGATCGAACGATGAGAACAGTGCCAAAAATCGAGTTCTCTAAATTTTTTTTAGCCACCCTGTGATTTTGGCTGTTCCCGACAGTGAAGAACGATCTGAAAGGGTTTGATGCTGAGGACAGGGACAGCCTCATTTTCGCCGTCAATGAAGAACAGCTCAATCAACTAAAGGAATTCGATTTTTGGCACTGTTTTGATCGTTGGACTTATTGCATGAAAAAAATCATTAAAATGGGCGGAGAGTAAGTTGAACAGCGCTGAAGTGTTACCAAAGGATGGGGTTATGTGAGTAAAAATTTTCTTCGGAATTTTTGGAACTCCGTTGGATCTGTGTCAAAAAGTCTCAAAACTTATGAAACAACCCTCGTATATAAAAACCATATGTACATTCTGCAAACAGGCATTTTTAGGTAAATTTGAATATAAAAGTATTGCTTTTATAGAATACGTATTATGAGCCAGGAGGTGGCATATGCTCATTAGCAAGACAAAATGTGAAGCTCGATGGTAATAGTGATGAGGCTTGTATGATTACCGTATGCAATCAAATACCAATTGATACTGGAGGTCTTTTGAATGCCTACACATATATTTGAAATTTTTGATGCACGTCATACTTCCAGCACATTCAGTGAAGTTTAAAGAAATACATTTTAAAGAAATAATTTTTTTTTATCGCGGAAGAGCATTCAGAAATTTTTAAAAATTAATTCTGTCACGATATAATTTCTTGTGATGGGTTTTTTGTGTGCTGCGGATGTACAAGTATGTTTCTTAGAATCAACAGTTTACATTTTTAAACGTCATCTTTCATCAGGAATCCTGAACACATGTTAGATCTGCTGTGTTTGTCGGCACAGCTGCATTATTGAATCATAGAAGGTAATGAATTATTTCCTTGCTCCCACATTTCTCGAGAAATGGCGAATTTCTGCGTTGCGCTGTTCACTAATGTGATTCTGCCGCGACAATTTCATTCCCACGACCGATTCCACGATGCTTCAACCGAATGTAAGTTTCTGATGTGGATGCGTTAGCTAATAACGGGATTAGCAGATGAACATCAACACATTTCCTCGGATACGAGAGCAATAAACACGGTTTCTGCAAAAAGCTGGAAAACTCAGTTTTCCATGGCAAAAAAAAGATGAGCGCAAATCTATAAGACACGACACATTCGTTCATGAATCGGATGTAAAATACAAGGCACACATTGAGCAATCGAATACGGTGAAAATATTTACTTTTAAAACGTAAATGATCGATATTAATTATGTAGACAAATATAATTAATATAATTATTCTCATAATCCGGAATATATTTTCTGTCCTGCTCGTAGGCTTGGAGCAAAACGCTTCAGACACCCTTCACCGGAATAACCACCTGTCTTTTCAACATTTTAAAGATAGATTTTAGGTCATTTTTTTAATTTTCAAGATGAAAAAATAATAGATTTCACGAATACCGCATCCATTGAAACAATGGGCAACTCTCGTCTGTCTAGAACTATAGATGTTCAAAAACACATGAAACTGAGGTACCCTGCGACCCATTTCAGAAAGCAAACGTACTCTCTATTTAAAAAAATAAATAAAGAAAACCAGCCATGTCAATCTACTAGAATCACAAAATTAAGCATAATTCGAAGAGTAATTCAAAAAACTTTGATGTTCCGTTTTTTGCGGTGAAGTTTGGAGGATACAGTAATCCTCTCGAAAATTAGTATAATTTCTTCCGGGATTTCGTGTCATAGATTTATGGCACGAAACATTCAGCTTGGAACATTTCGGCGCTACTCACCGATGAACAAGAATCGACTAAAGTGGGGCAAAATGGGTCCAAGTCTCACGGAAATGAATTTGACCACGCAGTCCAGCCCCGGAACTCGCGTACTATTCAGATCATGTTCCGCATTCATTCCGCGCAAAGTACCGTTTACTTCGCCCCGGAAATTACGACTCAATTATGCAAGGGAACCGGAATTTGGGGAAATACTCCTCTGCCTCACGCGTTTACCTCAAAACTGGTCTGGGGGAAAAAAACCGGTTCTGCTTTCCGCCGAATAATTGACATGAAAAAAGGGCGCCGCGATTTTGTTACTCAGAACATTCGCACGTCATTCTCATAAATCCGTAAAGCCAAGCGAGTTACGAGATGAGCTTCTCTCAAGTGAGACACCACAATTGATCTCAGCGCACTTTAGTTTTTACTTGTGCAAGAAAAAATACGATTTGGGGAAAGGAAGAGGAAACATCAGGATCGAAATTCCTCCGTTTCCTCTCATATGACGTCCGCGAGGATTCCGAAACGAATCTTACCTGAAATGCGAATCCCCAGATGGATGATGCTGAAATCCTATGGAGGAAATCCGCAACAGGCCCATACGAAAAAAAAAACCCAGAAAAGTATTTTTTCACATCGTGAGGAGTTGACAGTTGCTTTAACGCCGTCATTGAATTTCTTGCGTAGTTCCTCTCTTCTATATACCCCCTTCAAGGATGAACTCCATTCGACATAAAGGTATTTCCAAGTTTATCTGGATTTGTGGCTTGTTATTCTGTGTCAATGTATATAGCTTGAAAAATATTTACGCCTACTGGATGAGTCGTATGATTTTGAGAGACGCGAGTGAATGTTGGTACAGTATTGATTGCACCGGTTTGTTGAGCTGTCGATTTTTTCTCTCAATATGTTCAGCTGTTCTTTACTCATATTTTTTTTCATGCAATATCTGAGGCTCGAACAGGCGTCTCGAAAAACCTAATTAACCCACTTTAATGCTTTCCAGCCATTCAAATATGAACAGTTAAAAAATACCCGAAAATTCGTCAATAGTTCAAAAAATTCTGGGTTTCGATCTGAAGCATCAAAATACATCGCTATGTTCAAGCGTTTGTAAAAATTCGAGAATTTTTGAAATCGTCCCACGCAGCTGTCTTGAAATTGAACATAAATTGCTACACTATTTGATTGAACTACTTTTCAATTTAAAAAATGAAAAATATGCGTCAAAAATTATTGAAAGCTGAATTTGCAATCAAGAAAGCTTTTACTATAGTCCAAATGAAGCTATTGAACATATATTGTTCACGCAATTACAAATTTTGACGATCTGCACATTTTCATTAGTCAAAATTAATTCTTCTGTTGAAAAGACACCCGTTGATTTCCTGATTTCCTATAACCGATCGATTTTCTTTAAAAATATTTTCAGCATTTTATTACTCATATCCGTTTTGATGCAATACTGTATCTGATGATGGGATAGGCATATCTCGCAAATTCCCTGTAGTTAAAAAATGCTTCTGTTGATGGCGCTCACAGCTGTGTATTTTTGTCGTTTCGTGAATTATGCAAAGGTGCGTCAATTGCGCAGGTATTTTCTGCACACGGAAAGGAAAGTCAGCTACTAACTTTAATCTTGCGACTCTGCTATATTTCTACCCTGAACAGGAATCAACGCTTAAAAGCCCAGTTGCACGCGGAGGCGGAATGCGTTCTCGTCTGTCGTCCCTTTCTCCAGTGATTGGGAATATCGCGCCTCCCAGAATGAGAGCACACTCAACTAGAAAGCGCAAATAATCCGCGACAGAAAAGCTTCTGGCATTGACAGCCCACGTGATGATCTTCTCTTTCCAGCACAGCAGCAGCAACGCGAAGGTTCAGGTCGGTCCAATCAAGGCGAGCTAAGACCCCCCCTCTGAACACACACACACACACACACACACACACACACTCACAACAAAGGCAACCCTGGATGCGACACAGCACGTTTTCTTTCTCCCACAAACGATTCATTACGCCCAGGTTCCTGTCAGGGCCGTGTCACCCGGATTTTCCCCTCAAGCACAGGTCGGAACGTGGCTGATGCTGCGGCGTCGTCACCATGGAAACTCTGAGCACGGGCTGCAACGGCATCAGCAAGCGCTGGAACTTCTTCACCTTGCCGCTGGAGATGGATGATGGTTGCTGCTGCGCTCTGTGACTCGATCAAGTCCGCCCTCTTCAACCACTTTCCAGGAAGCACTTCCACGCCTGACTTCAGGACGCATTATGTTCCATATGCAGGCAAGGATAAAAAAAACTTTCTTCTTTTTTTTTTTTTTTGCTCCTGGATTTTCATCACTTTGGCTGTGTTTGCTTACCAAGTGGTTCCTGATTCCAAGGATTAAAATATCAATGGGGTCCGGGGACGAGCGCCGGTTTGACCTATCGTTGCCCTCACAAGATTCAGATCAACGGAGAGGGAGTGATAATCGATGAATAAGATTTATTCAACGGTAGAACGCTTCCAATGCATTCATGCTCATTTATCAAGAGTGCTGCACCCGTTAAAAAAATTGCAAATAAACTTTAAAAAAATCAGAATTATTACAAAATATTCCATTGCACAAAATGAAATAAAAACTCGACAAACTTTCAGTTGAAGGAAATATGTACATCAATCCCGTCAGTTAAATGACACTTCGGCTAATGACCCGTCCAACAGGAGGACACGACGGATGCCTGACTGTTTTTTTCTAGATGCTTCAAAGGTAAAATGCCTCTGTATAATTCTATGAAAGGATTCTATATCGCCAATTTGCTCATACTGTATCAAAAAAATTAAAAAATAACGGATTGCTTTCGAGGTAACCGCTCACAAGAACAGAGGACGGTCCGGAAATATCTCTCGTGGAACGTTTCACTTTAGTTTTGAATGTTCAACAAAATTTCAATGCCACTGTTTTTACAACAGTGGCATTGGTAGCATTTAACACATACCAGCATACAGTTTTCGTGGATCGATATTCGCGCATATATGAATAATTCTACCGCAGAAAATATGCCTTGAAGCACGAATTCGGGGAACCTAAATGCATGTCATTCACGCATGACCCTTCGTGGTTTCGTGGGAAAGTATGACGGAAATTTGGCTGCGCCAAAAACTGTGGAATACAGTACCGAGAATCAGAACGTTCCCGGAATTCTTTTCTCAAAGCGCAATCATGCGTGGTATTTCAACACCGTCAGCGAGACATTTTTTCTATGAATTTTCCGCAAAAAGTGAGGTAAAATTGTCACGCCTTGTGATGGTGTTTCGAAATCTTGAGTATTTAAAAAAACATTCGTGCAGTGGTTAGGGAAATTTACAAAAAAAGTCTATGAGTGTTATTTGCAAGCCCATTTTCCTCAAAAAGCGAGAAGACTTTTTAAATGTCGTGATGATGCAGCGAAATCGCGAGTATTTGAACGAATAAAAAAAAACCATCGTTCAAAAATAATGGAAATAAATTAAAAAGCGTTGAATCGGAAAAAGCAAACCAGTCTCGCAGGCAATCTGCGCCATATTTTATCAACTGTCACCTCCGTTATCACTTGTCATGCCCCGTTTCTCGCTGAAGTTACCCTTGAGCTGACTCTCGATTTCGTCTACGTATATACAGACTCTCATCATCCGGCGACGAATGGAATCGACCTCGTCGACTGAACTGAATCGAGAAGCGGGGAAAAAAACCTTAGCACGTCTCGTGAGAAATAAACCAGCCCGTCCCTTGGAAGTTTTAAAATTGTCTATTCCTCCTACGAAGTCAGTTCCTGGAAAATTTAAACAATTTTCCATACCCACACTCCACGTGGAGCATTTGATATTAATATGCGTAGACCGCATTCTGGTTTTGGGCGGAAATTTCTGGTCAGCCGGAAGCAATCAAGAGTTTCGCAGGGCGAAATAAAAGTTAATTATGAGTGGACAGGACAGGCCAATTTTAAAAGAAAAAATCAAGTGACAAGGGAATAGAAATAAGTCAAGGTCAATGGCTGATGAGGGGCAATTGAAATTCCTTCAGAGAATAAAAATAGCTGTCTTTTTAATGTTCATAAATTTCCTCTCCCCTTTTTTTTACATAAAAAATACTTTATATCAGGTTATCTTGAGTACAGGTTGTGCTTTTGAGACTGCACTGCATCCCATACTTAAATTTCTCGGTAATAGTTGAGTGCACTCGAGTTGTCGGTCAATTTTTTTTATGAAAAAATGACAAACATAATTCCAATTGCACGATACTTCGAGAAAAATGTATTTGAACCTCATCATAAATCTGAACAGACAGAAGTAGTTCAGTTTACTATATTTAGTGCTTTTTTGAATCAAAATTTAAAGGTAAAGGTCTCCGTTCACTTCCGTAAGTTCTCGAAAGCATAACCAGTATAAGTTCCTAAAAAAGTGATTCATTTTTCTAATGCTTTTTATCTGCTCGAATTCGAAGCAATTTAAAAGTATGCAAATACCAAGTATATTTCTCAACATTTTAAAACGACAAAAATGTCTCAACATCCGGATCTCGCAGAATATACTGCTTAAATATAAACTCGATCAAAATAATTTTCACCCACAAAGACAAGGTCCATCTAAAAATAATTCCGGAGCAGATGGCCTGAGTTCTCCGAATCACAACGAATGTATGGATATTCCAGAAGCACCCATTACGCTAAGACACGTCGGATTTTCAGCATTAACGCACCCACTCCTTTTCTTCCTCTTTTTTTCCCCCTTCGAGCGTTAAAAAGGGGGGGGGGAATAAAGAAAAGCTGCTCCTATATAGAAGCTCCTCCAACACCTGACCTGGTTCTACATGTTCTTCAAGACACTCGCTGACAAGCAGGCTTTTTTCTCTCTCTCTCTCTCTCTCGCGTTGCTCCATTATCAGGAATGATTTTTTTTTCGAATAAACGAACGCGAGCTTTTCAGCGTGCCGAACGACTTGGAAATGATGGGTTACGAGGAAATCTTCGGGCTTAATCCAGGGCAAGGGGAAAGGGAACGAGTTTCCGAAATACATTTCAGCTGACTTTGACTAATTAGTATAGAGGAACTGCATTCTCTGCATTCTTCCTTAGAAGGACGTTGAAGAAATACATGTTCCGTGAGCATGAGTTGGACGCCTTCAAGGTTTATCTCGGATTGCTTGTCAGACAATTTGAGCGATAAAGCACCACATGGACTGAATTAAAAAAAAAAACAGTGACATTTGTTGTCTGAATTCCAACAAAAGTTTAAGCATTATATTTTTTACTAAGTAAAATCTACGGAATGTGATCCTTGTTTAGAAGTCGCAGACTTTTCAACAGTCGTATGTAATTTCTTTTTCATCAGGGTAACTTACGAAAGTGACGACTGTATTCTTTACAGAGGCAGAAACATCAACTATTATATGCTTCGATGGAACATCTTGGAGAAAATTTTTATTTCCAAAAAATGCCAAGCAAGAAAATATAATATTCTCGCAACAACTAATAGTATCTTGAACATATTCCGGCAACAAAAAAATGTACTTCGAGATTCATTTTGAGGTTTGTTCGAAGTCCGAGATGCTGATTTCAATGCAGTCTTGTAATTTTTTTTTCACCGAGGGTATATTCAAATGAAATGAGCATTTATTAATGTAATGTACCGAAAGCAATTTTTAAGATAATGACAAAAGCCTTAATTCAAGTTTTCATCTGGGTGGTTTACACTGTTTAGGATACACTCAGAAGAAAAATGTTTTCTTTTTCGTTTCCCCAACGGGAAGTCGAACGAATGTCAAAATGACTTTTGATAGGATTATTTCTGTTTTCCCGAACAATCTGGTTGAATAAATATTTGCCTCAGAATGGGGATGAATCACACAAAAAATCACGATCACTCCAAGATCTCTTGAGCGGCAGAAAGCGAGAGAGAAATTACATCAAGTCCGCCGACAATTTCATTTCTCAAAACAACAGACATATTCCCCAGAAGTACTCCAAAAGCTTGAAGCAATTGACTCGTCACTCCTTCATCCTCAACAGAATCTTTGTACAGTTCCCGATTACTGCTACGCTGAAAGACGGAATTGGCTTCTTTTTGCTGCTTCTACAAATAGCCGAAATTAAAGCGTTTTCTCCTCCTCGGAAGAAAGTTATCTCGGATGTAAGATGAGGTCACGTTGTTGGAATGCACTGGAGACTCTCTCTATAAATAACGATGCCTAGCTGGAAAGCATTTTATTTCCTCACACGGGAATACTCGGATGAAAAAAAAAAATTTCAGCCAATCCAGGCTTTTATTATATCTGGCAACATTTGGAAGGTTCACTTAATGAAGTCTTCGTGGAACCATAAAGATTAATACTGTACGAGCGGATCTCAGCAATCATGAAGTTCATTCTATGAAGTGTCAATCTTCAACACAATATTTAATGTTCATCGTCAGAAGACAGATGTACCATAAATTCGATCGAATTCCTGTGATTCTAAGAGAGAGAAAGTTAATCATTGTAATTGCCTTTCATAACAGAGGTGAATTTTATGAGTTCGTGACCCAAAGCAAAATGCCGTTAGAAATCCTAATCACACGATTGTTTATTCCGAAACTCATAAAATGCAGGCAATGAAAGAAATTAGAATAAATGAGATTTTTCACGCCTTTTTTGCTTCTCCATCAAACCACACCTGCCAACATTCTTTTATAATAACTAAAAATGAAAATGTATCTTTTCTCAAGAGCTTAAAATGCAGTGTAACAGACATTGATAAACTGTACATAAAGTCGATAAACCTTCTGATGTGAACAACAGTATAGCGCAGAAGAAATACTGTATTTCAAAATTTCAACAGCTTCAAAAAATTAAAAATGACCAGAAATATTTTTGTTCACAGATATTCGAACGTAAATTAGCGAGTGTAATTAAAGAATCCGAGAAAAGACACTACTGTATTGCAGTTTAAAAATTATACAAGCCTCGCTGGTCTTCAAGATTCGGTTCAAAGCGAGAATATTTCATGCCTGCCTTCGTTTCTTCATCTATCTAGTTAATACATTTCGGGCATTATTTAAAAGCTCGGCTTGGTAAAGGGTTGATACACATCGGGATTTTCAAGGTCAAAAAGCAAGTAAATCTTTCATGCCGAGATAATATTGCTGAAGCCAATCATAGCAAAAAACTACTTCAAAACGAACTGGAGACCGGAAAATGTGGGTTCTTCGCAGGTATGATTTCTGAATAGCACTCGACCTCCTCATCCTTCGGGTTCAAAGGAACAGAAATCCATCAGCGAGCTTTCCTTCGCTCCCTGAGTTTCCTCATCTCTCTGAAATCAGCCGTCGATTTGTAAGCAATCTTCTCGTGAGAGGAAAGTTGCAAACTTCGTATCCTCGTGTGCACCTGCACAGAGTGCATCGAAATGTTTGCGAGACACGCATGCAAATCCAAGCCGCTTCCCGCGGGGGAACCGAAGAACGTCTTCCCTTTTCTGCTGTTTATCCAAGCATGGAGAGGGTTTCCGGAAAACCTTCTACTCCCCGTCAGCACATGCAAACCCACTTGCAATCATCTCTGGTTCAGCGTTTCTTGTCTTCTTCCCGTTCAAGTCATTTCGTAAATACTGAATGAACATCCACGCGGGAAATTTTCTGCAGCATAATAAATTCGCAGAAGTAGCTATGACGTCTGTTTTCTTTATCTGAAATGTCAGAAAGACAATGGCAGCTGAAGTTAACTGATAGAAAAATAAAAGTTGGCTTTTCTCGTAAAGACGTTTCAGAGAAATTTTAATTCCGCTGAAAGACATTATTTTAATTTTTCATTCTGAGGAATCTTTCTTCAAACCCATCTCTATAATTTTTTGAAGACATTCCACTATAGATAGCAACTTCACTGTTTCTTAATTTTAAAAAAAAGAAGGAAATTTTTAAATGCCTGCTTTAGAGTCTTGAAAGCAAAACTTATTTGAGTCTAAATATTTTATGAAACTTTGCCGGTCTGCAGAAAATTTTGTGGAAATTTTCTAGCGCGCAAAAAAAAATTATGGAAATTGCCGGTCGTCCGCGGGCTCATAAAGGTTGGGGAACACTGCTCTAGCGTAACATGTTACAGCAATCTTGTTGCAACAAACTTTCCAATTCCAGTATGTCAAATTGCTTTTAGGAACATGTAATTTTCCTAATAAAAATCCCAAATGAAGGCAGACACAGTTCCAAATTTACCATTCAAAATGTGACTGTGACTGGTACTTGGGGCATAAATGGAAGGTGGGATCAAGAATTTTTTTTCAAAAATCACCTGATATTTGTCCCTGATATTTGCATTTTTTTGGAAGATCACCATTTTTCAAAAACAAAAAACCATCCGAAAATGCTGAAAAGGAAGATCTTGAATACAGTGTATGCAGCATTAATTTAAAACAATTTTCCCAGTCAATAATTTTGAAAATCTATCTCTAAAAAATTATTTTTACTGACAAATTCTTTCTGAAGTTCCTACGATTTTGTTCAAACGAGATTTTACAGTAAATATGCATTCCGAAAGTATTTATAGCTTTCAAATAATGGTGTAAACAAAAGGGTAACCAGCGAGCCCTCTTCCCGCTGAAAATCATGGGAAAAATCTGTCATGTGCGGAACGCGCGGAGGATTTGTCGGGAATTAAAAAAATAAAATCTTTGAAAAAAAGTTGCTTATAGTGAAAGAGTGTTTTCGTCTAATCACTCTAATGTGATGCACAAACCCTCAAATTTTTTCCTATCGCCTGCGCTTTATTCGCCGAGAAAATGCTGGCCTGGATTGCAATCAACTCAAATGACAAAGCAAATTTTAGGAATTCTCTTCATTTATTTAGAATTTTTTCATCTTATGAGGATCGAGGATATCGAAGACTGAGATTGATCACGAGAACGAATAAAAAATATCAAAATTCTCTTAAGAGAACGCTATGATTGAGAACAACGATATGATGCAAATGCACCACATCGTGATGAGCAGCTTTTTGTTCAGAAATACATTTCTTAAATTGAATGTCCTTTATATTCGCTAGTTTCGGCATCTTTATGATTTCATATATTGGAATGAAATGCATGCACAAATATTTTGAGTCTCTTTCTTATTCTAAAAATAAAACTTGACAGGTTCGGAAATACCAGACAGAGAATTATTCGCTCCATATCATTGAAAGAAAAGTATTCATCTGACGTGCTAGTGCGAAAGTACAGTTATACACTTTGAATTGACGTGCACTAAAATTGACATAGTTAAGGAAAAAAAGTGAATTTCTCTCACGAACGTAGTTTTGAGTCTGAGCCCTCCGAAAAATTGTGAGATCAAGATCTCCATTGATTCGGATGCATGTTTCATTTCATCGCGAAACAATCCTGAAAAAGTAAACGAAAGTTGACGGGTTCAATTTAAAATTGTATTGAGGGTGTAGTCAAAGTCAGATCAGGTTCGGCCACTGTCAGTTTTCTCTTCACTTAATTTAGCAGGCCAGTACGATGAAAAATGATGCCTGTCTCAAAGGGATTACCCTCATTTTTTGTTCTTTTTCCCCAGATTGATGCCTTATTCAGAGAAACCGTGAGGGACAGATCTAGGCAGTGCTGGTCAGCTGACACGCGAATGTTCTTTTTTCAATTTTACCATCTTGTAATTCCATCGTCTGCAGCTGGAATACGTTCATTACTGAGAGGCCTCAGCGACTGTCAGCGCGCGTCAGTACGCAGGCAGTATTTATTCATTTTTCCCCTCAAATAAGGGGCGTTCCAGGCAAAGGGAACCCGTCACCGGAATATCAGGCAGAGCCCCGGGGCGCAGGTTGCTGTCCGTCATTTATGCATGGGCATTCTCACTTTTATTCCTGGCCGTGAATGTAATCCTGGGACACAGGGCCCATGTCTCAGCCTGGGGGAAATGAGATACGGAAACGAGGTACTTGGGCGCACCTGCTGCGGAGAAAATGGCTAAGGCTGTAAGGCCCGAGCTGATTAATCGGGGAATTAGAGAGACGGGAACGACTCCTTTCCTGATGCTCGGGTCCCATCACGGGATATATACCCCGGGTGTGCGCTACCGGGTTTTCAGCGGACTTTCATTGTTTCCTGCATCAGCGGGGACACGGGATTATTATTCCTCTCGCCAATTTTAGTGCACCTATCCAGTGGCCGTCATGGTTCACGGCACTATTCTTCTTGATACGGACAGCGTGCGCAGAAACAGTGCGAAGGTTAATTAATTCCTTGGCCGCTCAATTATTATCGAGTTGCACGGCGCATTTTTTCTTCTTCTAATTCTACGCAATGATCTCGAGAAACTGTTCTTTTTTGGTGGAAAAAAAGAAGCGAAATTCTATGTACGAACGTGAGAGCAGCCTTATTCTAAGGGAATCCGAGTCCGAGAACAGCGTCTGAGACAATCCGAAGTTCGTAGCATTTTTAAAAGGGCGGAAGGCGTGAGTTGATGAAATGTGTGGGTCGGGATTAATTTAGTACAAACAGTATTTCAAGCCCATCGCACAAAAAAAAACATTCTATTTCAAAATGAAATTGTTTCGCGGAACGAGTGCAGAATACTCAACTTATGTTCGAGGGTTGGCTCGTGCGCTTTTTCATTTGCCCGTTTCGCTTGTTCGAGTCTCTTTGAATTTATGAAGAAAAAAAAAGAAGTTAAATTCAACAAATTCCTGTCAGTTCCACATCCTCCTCTTTCCTTTAAAAAGGGCAATTATTTATTCTTACGCGAGCATTCTGGTCGCTGAATCCCGTTTTCGTCAATTTATCTCAATTTTCTCATGGAGTTTGATTGGATATTTACTGTAGTTCGAAATGCATCTCATTGTTGGCAGAAAATTAGATTCACTCGCAACTTTCGATTGTTTCATAACCGAAATTCAATGGAAGAACTAGCGAATCTTAATTTTTTTTAGAAAATGACGGTTTGATTTTCAAAGGTTTCAAAAATATATTCCGACAAAAATGATAGAATCGTCGAACAAGACTTTGTCGAACTCAGAGCGGTAAAGAAAAAAATACTGTAATTTTCAAGTCAAGAGATGTTTTTCTCATTCTTTTTCTTGATTTCGCAGTGATTTCAAAGATGCTAACCCGTAAAGGAATCATTCAATGAACACCATTAAAATCTGCTGATATGGCAACACTTTTGAACCAAATTTCGTGTTTCCCGGAGACGCTTCAAACCACATCGGTCGTATGATTAAATCGCGTAAAAAAATAACGAAGGGCACCAAGCAAAGGTTTATATTTCAAAATAATTTAATTGGTTTCTTTTCAAGAATCGAGAAAAATCCGCACCACCCCGTATGACCGCGTTTCATTGCCTCCGAATTGAGGACAGTCTTCCGGGAAAACATTTACCAAAGCGCTGCCATTTGTCAACAGAAAGACAAACAAGCAATAATTCCGTGCCAGAAAGAAAATAATTTACTAGGCTCGACTTTGTTCACGTTCGGTGCACAACTTTCACTCGGCGCATTAAATCAATCAATTCAGTACTTCATCTCTCAGCTGTGATCTCTTGATAGATATGCACTCCAATTACTTCCGAGCTGTGAGTTCATTTTGATCGATGGGTTTCCCGGAGTTGTGGACATATTTTCACTGCCCGTTGAAAATCCAAAGAATGACGGCAGGAAAGGATCATTCATTCCTGAATCCTGACTGCTTCATTTAGTTGTTCTGACCCAAAATTGCCTCTGACTCCCACAGGCACCACGGAAATATCCTGGGCATTGAATGTCACACTGAGACGATAAGTTAGTCACCGCAATTATTCATTCTTACGCGGGCATTCTGGTCGCTGAATCCCGATTTCGTCAATTTATCTCAATTTCCCGGAACCGACAAATCCCAGTCATCTCTGCCAACTTTTCCGGGCGGCAGACTTTTCTAAAGAAGTTTAGTGAACAAACTCGAACCCCAACTTTCCCCAGCAATTGAAAGCCATTGAATATATGCAGAAGGAATAAAAGTAATTTGACCGAAATAAACTTCCAAGGTAATAATTCATCTTCTAAATTGTTGAATTTTATGGCCTTTTTCACACCGGTTCAAAAAGCACAGGCATTGGAAAGAAAATAAAAGTAAAATCTACTCAGAAATTAACCTCGGGCTTTATGGGAAGATTCAAGGGTTAATACCAGGGTTGTTCTGCTGAGATTCTTGATATGCTTCGCAAGTAGCCAGCTAGGCAAATTAATTTTCATTGTCTATAAATTGGGTGATATTTAACGGGTTTTGCGATAATTATATAATTTACTTGTCCCTATTTTTTTTCAAAGGATTGCGTGCGAAAAAAAACATTAGTCTGTTCAAGGTTAAACGCAGATTTTTTTCTCAATTTTTTCATTATTACCTAATACTGTAGTACCTCATTTGTCAAGGAGTAGAATATCGAAAATTTCGGAGCGCCAATATTGATATGGCGATAGCCTAATAAAAAAAATTCACTTTTTGAGATGTTCTAAAACGATTTTTAAATGGCGGTTCATCGATTGAACACATTTTCCACTTATTCATACGAAGGAAGGCTTTTAGAAATATACTGATTCCATTCACGACTATGAATGCTAATTCAACGACCAAGTTTTTCGACCATTGGGAAAAAGGGAAACGTTTTTCAACTTTATTCGCTTATCATCTTATTTCTCTTAAGTTAATAAATCAAGGATTGCAGAATGAATTTCAGAAATTTATTTCCATCACACGCACGTCGAAGCAGGACAAATCTTTCTAATTGAGGAAAGAGAATCAGCTCAGATCAGGTACAATCTTTTTTATGCTACGGTTCAAGATTATATATATCATCTCCGACTCAGCGTTGGTAACCCTCTGAAGCTGTCAGGCATTGCTCGACGCCGTTACTTCGGAACAAAGACAGAAGCTCATATACGAAAGAGGAAAGTCTTCTCGTCTCTGACAATCACATCGCCGAGGAAGATCTTGGGTCGTCGACAGCGCCGATTATCTCCGTCTTCCTCGTACACGGTTATATTCCCTTACTATATACACGCGCTGGAGTAGATGCTAAAACTTTAGGTGACTCATCGTGCGTTTTTGTCTAATATATATATATTTTTTTTTCAACATCTTCATTTCCCTTGTACATGACTTCAAGCCGAACAACGTATTCAATGTGGGTTCACAAAATAAAATAAAAATTACCGTTATGCGACAGATGAGAATTTTCGATTCATCTTCGCTGAGCTCCCCAAAATCCTGGTCAAATTTTTAACGAAATGAAAATAAAAGTAGCAATGAACTGTAAAGAAAAAATACAATCTCGTTCTGAATGACAAATTTTCATTTAAACTCCGAATATAGTAACAGTACATTAAGAATAACATGTGAGGTTCCGTGAAATATGAAGCTGAACAAGACTATTTTTTTTTTCATTCTTTGGTTAATATCTCAAGCACCTAGAAGCATTGCAATGTGTTCGAAAAGTACCGCATATATTTCCCATTGAGCGCATTAAACCTATTACCAAGTCATGATTTTCAAATTTTTCAACGAAGATACATGAATTGACACGAGTTTCCGGTCATTGAACGGAAGTAGGACGACAGTGACGCGATGCGATCTTTTTTCCCACGCCATGTCTTTTAAAGACATTTGTCCAGTACGAGCATTTTACATTTTTGTTTTGATAATTAAAATGTCCCTTCAGAAAAATATATTCCATACCGAAAGAGGCGATGATTCATGATGAACGCTAATTTCTTGTGGAAAAGTTAGACTGACGAAATGTGATGCCTGCAATTTCCTTCAACCCGCTTTAATTCCGTCACTGACTTGGATGTCAGCAACACAATTTTGAGACAACACGAATAATTTCTTCGTGTTTGTCACACTCAGATCATTTAAAATATTCTGAAAGTGTTCGTGTTTTCAAACGAATGAATCTTCAGACGTCTTCTTAAGACGCTCCATCCTGGAAAATGTGGGCGAATCAACAAGAAAGTCGAGTCTTCACATATCAGCATATGAAATACAGTTGAACCTTCATAAGTCAAATACCTCACTAAGTTTTTTTTTTTTTTTTTTTTTTTTTTTTCTTTAATCCCTTTGAGACAGGCATCATTTTTCATCGTACTGGCCTGCTAAATTAAGTGAAGAGAAAACTGACAGTGGCCGAACCTGATCTGACTTTAAGCCGAACAACGTATTCAATATAAACACACACACAAAATAAAATAAAAATTACCGTTATGCGACAGATGAGAATTTTCGATTCATCTTCGCTGAGCTCCCCAAAATCCTGGTCAAATTTATAACGAAATGAGAATAATAGTAGCAATGAACTGTGAAGAAAAAAAATGCAATTTCGGTCTGGATGACAAATTTTCATTTTGACTCCGAATAAAGTATCAGTACATTAAGAATAATATGTGAGGCTCTGTGGAATATGAAGCGTAACAAGACGACTTTTTCTCATTCTTTGGTTATTTTCTCAAGCATCTATTAGCATGGAAATGTGTTCGAAAAGTACAGCATATATTCCCACTGAGCACATTAAACCTACTACCAAGTTATGATTTTCAAATTTTTCAACAAAGATACAGGAATTGACTCGAGTTTCCGGTAAGAGAACGGGAGTAGGACGACAGTGACGCGATGCGATCTTTTTCCCCACGACATTATTAAAAAAAATCTTTATTTTAAAGATATTTGTCCAGAACGAGCTTTTTACATTTTTGTTTTGATCATTAAAATGCCCCTTCAGAAAAATATATTCCATACTGATAGAGGCGATGATTCACGATGAACGCTAATTTATCGTGGACAAGCCAGACTGACGAAATGTGATGCTTCCAATATTTTCCTTCAACTTGATTTAATTCAGTGACACAATTTTGAGACAATCACGAATAATTTCTTCGTGTTTGTCACACTCAGATTATTAAAAATATTCTGAAAGTTTTCGTGTATTCAAACCAAAAAGTCTTACGGATTTTCTACTCTTGACCCGTACGACGCTCCATCCTGGAAAATGAGGGCGAATAAACAAGAAAGTCGAGTCGTCACATCAGCAAATGAAATACAGTTGAACCTTCATAAGTCAAATACCTCACTCAGTTGATTTTTTTAAATCCCCGTCTGAATTCCCCTAGAAGCGATGTGCTGTATTGAAAACCTCTCTAAGTCGAATGCTTTTCTTCTCAAACCTCCCCAACTCAAATTTTCTGAGGCCTTCTGGCAATCATTTTCTTCACACAGGAAAGAAAAATTAAATGAAAAATCAAACAACGTGATTTGAAAGGAAGTGATAAACTGTACTAATGATAGGGCAAATATAAACTTGCATCCAGCAAGTTCAGCATCTCGTCAATTCATTTAAGAAGCAATTTGAAGCCCAGAATATAGCGGATTACAGTTTATGGCAATTATTTAATCATTTCCACAACAAAAACGCTCGTTTCCCGACCTAAAAACTTCCCAATTTCCGAATCTTCCCGAGTCGAATTTTTTTTATGGTCCCTAGAAATTTGTTTTAGAAAGGTTCGACTTGTATCGTGCAACTTTTGCTCGTAAAATCGAGGATAAACAAAACAAAAAATGGGGAAAAATCAATGAGTAATGCTGATAGGTTTCCTTTGATTCGACGCAACCCTGTATGGTTCAGGTGGGGAAAGACAAGGTGGAGTCATGGTCTTATCCTTACGGAAAAGTAAAGCGGGGCGCACAAAGCCTGACATTTCCGGCTTTCCGAGCTCGACGACGGACTCCCTTCGTTCCTGCACCGGAACAAAGTTCTCCGGGGCTCATCCGCGGGTATAGGAAAAGATGCTGAAACCAGCCCATGGTGTCGTCGGGAAAAAAAAAAAAAAAAAAACGGGTCCCGTAGCAGCCCGGGGCGCGTCTTGAGGGTTTCCCTGAGTTTATTTTTAGAACAGCGGCATTGATTAAAAAGGGAGAAAGGAAAAATGGAAAATTTCCGTGATCTACCCTCAATATTCACATTTCATGTGAGTCTGCTTCCGGGATAAAGCCATTTCGCCCCGTATCTGCCAGAGGGACGGATATTGAACGCGTCCGGGGGGCTATTATTGGAAAACCCATCATAAACTAAGACAGTCAACATCATCGATATGTATTTTTCTCAAGTAACTCAACAATTTTCAGAATACGTTTGTGGTCCATCCTGAGTCAACGCAGCACTGCTTCTATTTTCGAAAATATTTTCCAGTAGCATCTTTCATTTTTGCATCGTCAATAACCAATACGCAGAGAAAATTTCGATTTTTTCATAAATATAGCATGTCCATTTGTGAATCACAAAATCATTCAGCAATAAATCTTCCTAGTTCAGCGAAATTATCAAAATTATCAAATAAGGTTTCACAAAGGATCCCGTACATACACTGGGAATCGAATGGAATTCCAAACAAATATCCCCGAACTACATTTTTTAGGAGATTGCAAAAGGAATGGAAGAGACGCATTTAGTCCAATTGAAGTCTTCTACTTATTAAAAATGTGAAAGACTGGTGTTTGGAAAAGGAAAAAGAATTTCACGCGAGTTCTCACTTTCTAACTTTAATATTCTTTTGAGATTGCATTACCAGATAGATACCTGCTGTCGTCCGCGAAAGGTCAACTCAATCATTCTTTTGAATTTGTTAAATTGATGGAAAACCTCTTCTACGACACTATGAACATGTATAAAATTATTTCTTCACAACCTCTCCTTTACAACCCGGTATTTTTATTCATTTATTTATTTTCATTGAGTATTGAGGGTTGTATATTTTACATTCAAGGAGAGATCACTCGTGAAAGGACCAGGATGACTCGGCATGGATACTACTGATAGCGACTGTCCGCGAAGAATGGATGACAATCACTGAAGAATAATGTACTGCTGATACCTGAAAATGCATCTCACACCTACGCTGACAAGGCAATGTACATTCAAGAAACCCAAGATTGCTTATACATCCCGGGTCGTCCGAAAGAATGAGGATAATTCGAATCGTCAGCATGAGAGGATGATTCCTTTCACGTGAAAGAAGAATCGGTTCATCGGTCATGTGTTAAAGTTCATATGTATTTAACGCATAGCTTTCACACAAATATACATCTATAGCATGAAGCACTGATTTGTAAAACCCGCCATGTTTCCAATTCGCGGAGTATAAAACATATTGAACACTTCATCCTCTATTATAGACGGTCCAATATCAGTGTATCTTAGCCATGATGACTAATTAAATCAGATCATGAACAAATTAAGGAAATAAAAATTTGAACCATTATACTGAACTTTGATTTAAGACAGTATTACCAGCTTTACTGAAAATCCAGAAGAATAACGCATTTCCCATGCAGCTGTCTGAGAAATTTTACTTGTAAGTACATGATATACATTATACTCGCACAGTTTTGCTTTTCGTGAGAACATTTATTTTATTTTAATCATTTTGTCATCGTTCTCACATCAATCGTGTCGATGTTAATTTACACAAATAATTTTAAATACTGTAATATAAACCGATGCGAGAAATATACGGGGGCTAAAATGAAAATTATATCGGCCCCTGTCGATTTATCTGAACAGCAAAAAATTTCAGGAGACTTCCGAATCCCGAAAAATGAAGGTTCCGCGGTATTTCACGATCTGTATATCGCCGAGTAACAAAATCCCCCTTCTGATTCGAGGTCTTATATAACTTCCGCTCGGAATCGAATGGATTTGATCCCATTCTCGGGTTCACGAAAAAAAAAAGTATGATGACGAAAAAAATTGAGAAAGCTGAATACAAGAGATGAAAGTGTTCCCTCGGGAGACGGAAATCATCCTGGATTGAAAAACGGGCCAGCTCGCTGGGATCATTTCTCGCTCCAGGATGCGTCCTCCGGGGGCGGGTTGCGCGTGCTGGGCCATATCCGCAGGCCTTTCGACGCGTGCCGACATCAACCGCGAAATCGTTCATATTTTTTCTCGCATCATGTCCAATGGATAGTCGAATCTTCTGAATATCGAATTTAGTTTTTTAAAAAATAAGGAAGAAACTCGGAAAACGTTACGTCATTGATGAACAGAATTTGTCGTTAAGTTTTTATTCGAGTTCCGAGATCAACCACGTACGGTTACTTCCGCATCTTTATGGCGACATTTCCGATACATATATTCTGAACATGAAAAAAAAAAACTCTTCGATTCTTCCCCATCCAAGAATGCAAGGTCTCGTTGTGACTTACTCAAGCAAGTTCATAACTTTTGTCGATCCGTTATCTTCATCTCCCATCTTTCGATAGTTTCGAGATGTATCCGTACGACGGTGCATAAAGTGAATCAATACGTCTTTACATCTCATTTATTGACCACACCGCTGAAATATCTGCTCATCTGATTGAAATTAGGAGAACGATAAAAATATCCTATTCCTCGGTATAGAATAGATCATCTATCTGGAAAAAAAATAAAGAGAGAGTACTGTATATTTATGTTAAAAAAAAACTGGAAATATTTGCAGGAGGAAAACTATGGATGAAAGTACAGTACAGTACATTACATTCATAAGCAGACGGATATTTTGAAAAAAAAACTTCTTTCGTGTTGTTGGACACGATTTATTTAAAATTCAAGCTTTATAGTTTAGCAGAGCAAGAATGAGATTGATTTGAAGTTCTGCCCAACGCAGCCAAAAAAAGTGCAATAAAAACAAGGTTGGCTGAATAATGTAAAGGTAGGCTATTGAAATGAAACTACCGGGATGTCTAGACCTAAACTTGGTTTTACCAAGCTCGCTTTCATTTTTTCAATGAATGCTTCCAATCAACAGTTCCGAAAAGGTACTGCAATCGCTTTCAGCTTTTTAAAATTCGGTACTTTCGAGTACAGAGACGTTTACGACTTTTCCTTAGCGCTACGGAAAACGCTGAACGCTCATCTATACTAAGCTTGAATTTTTGTTCCGGGTTCGTCGGATTAAAACAACTTCAAAAAGTATTTTGAAATTTCAACTAGCTTGAAATAAGGATATCTGTTTCTCAGATGGACTCTGGTGCAAAAAACAGATAAAAATGCGAAATTTATTACAATATTATCAAATAATTAGCCCATCGCGTAGCCCATAATTATCATGTTATTTGCCCACGATCTCAAATTTGAAAGTCATAAAACGAAAAAAGGTTCTAGAACGACAAATCAAATGTTATTTACCGGGAAATTTTCTCACACGAATGCGTAGACCGTAATTTGCATACAGTAAATTTCAAAGCCATTATCAGCATACATGCAGTGTCCTAAGAATATCCTATTTTTCATACAACTTCAACAGCTGCTTAGGGTATGGCTGTTCAATTTTTTGACTGCATTACAGTACTGCACTTTTTTTTTTAGAGGACTTATTTTTTTTTTCATGTGCGCCACAAAATAAATCAGAACCCAGCTGAAGAACTTGTAAATACATTTTATGTCTTATATCTGCCTAATAAATAAAAAAATATATTTCTCATGCAATTAATCCTTCTCATAAAATCTTCTCCTGTTAACCGCGAATGGATTTTTGCTTAGATACACATACCGCGTTGCTT
This sequence comes from Notodromas monacha, assembly GCA_905338405.1. NCBI lineage: Eukaryota > Metazoa > Arthropoda > Ostracoda > Podocopida > Cyprididae > Notodromas > Notodromas monacha. The sequence goes on along the minus strand of CAJPEX010001289.1, from coordinate 5,742 downwards.
CCTTTCTCTGCTGATTTAATTAAATTTCCTGCAAGCATAAAAAAAATTGGGCCAACTTATCTATAAATAACAGCCTTTTAGGAAAAGGCATTTTAAAACTTTCTGCATTGTTTGCTGTTCTGCTCTGTTTACATCGCGTCGCTGATATAAATGAAAGCTCATAATAAATACAGCGCACTTCTGTCGTTAATGTCATCAGTTTTCGTTCTTCTCGTCTGTCGTAGACTTTTAAAGCAGATCGTATTCACACAACTGTGGGCTGTGCCCTTTTTTCGGGCGAATATAGTATTTCAATGGAAATACTGTACAATGCACGCAGAATATGCAGAAAAAATGAAAATCTTGATAAATGAATAAAATGCATTCTAGAAATGACCGAAAGTTCAATTTATCCGTGAAAATCGAATTCTCATGGTCAGGTTCGGGAATATCAGTGAACAGTCTGTCAACTGAACAATGCACGCTCTCTTTTTACCATTTCAAGATTCAAGAAAGATTTGTTTAACCTTCAGATCTTATAGTCAGTAAGAATCTGATACACGCTACCATTTCGAATATAAGCTGCATTTGTTTCAGGCGATATAGCCAGAAAATGAATACTTGCGCATTATTGTTATTGAGCACAGGTTTCAGAGGAAAAGAGCTGCCTACAGTACGTATATATGACAGTACCGTAGTCATATACGGGAAACACATAAAAGAAAATCAAAAATTAATCATATGGCTTACGTGTGCGTCAGGAAATGATCCCACAAACAGAATGCATTCTGAGAAGACCATGCTGCAGTTACGTCATGAAGATGAGCTTTCTGTACACATATTTTTATTTTATGGAAAGGAACGCCGGAAACCTCTTCATTATTCCTCTTGAACTCGAGAAAATAATTCAACATCGCCACTCCCAAATAAATAATTTCCACGAATATCTCACAGACACAACGTTTAAAATATAAAAAGAACTGCACTCATCCGTCATAAGTAAAAAAAGAATAAACCTAAAATATACCAAAAAGGAACATAAAAGCATGTGAGTAAGCATCGCATGAAAGCGGGTAAGCTGAGGACATGATCTCGCCGCCCCGTTCTAGAACGGAAGGAATGCTTTACAGTTGTATTTGTCTTCTCCGTCGTCGGCAAGAATTTTCGGTTCAGGAACCCCCACCCCCACCCATTGCAGTCAGTACTCGATAAAGTAAGTCCCAGTTCGTGCCTTTTGCGCGTCATGGCACGGGATCGAACGAGAGAAACGAAGGAGTCCAACCAAGAGACCATCAGCAATGAGTCTGCTGTGAGTGAAACCAGGAAATGTCTTCAACAGTAAGAAATGAAGGAGCCAATAATGTGAAACTAATTAATCTTTTTAGCACATCATAACGTGTGGACTTCGGAATACGTTTCTCCCACCTCCAGGGAAAATTAATTAAGAAGTAATCAAGCTGATATGAGTGGATTAACTGTTCAGAAAGTCAGAGCGATTATTCGTAGGCATTCAGTAACCATCATCCACGCTCTATCTTACTAATTCAACTAGTTCTCAAATCATCTGTAGAAAATAAGACCCCGTTTAAATTTCTGAAAAAATTTTCATTGAGGTTCCTACTTTATTCCGGAAATACTGGTTCGTTGAAAAATAATTCCCGCCCCGACTGCAAGCAGAAACATTTTCTGAATAATTTTATCGGCAGTGCTCTTCATTTATTTGTAAACAGCGAACCAGGCTAAATAATATGAACATTAGTGAATTAAAAAAACCAATAATAAAAATGTCAGAAGTTTTTTCCTCCGCCGTCTCAAGAATTATGAGGCACAACTTTGTTGGCCTCATTAAAAATGCGCCATATTCGAACCCTGTTCACGAAAGATTGACAATGTTTTTTCCCGTAAATATCTGTGATTCAGACAATAACACATATCCGGTCATTGGGCGAAAATATAAAAATAACGAAGTCTTACGGTAAAAATTCAAGAAGGTTAGTGAATCATGTGAATTTCACTTTCAGGGAAATCCGTCAGGAGACAATCATTTCTCTGAATCATTCGGTGACGCATACGAATTTTGCAATCTAATTCGAGTAATTGGTTCAAAAATATAAATTACCCTGAGAGGAAGTTCTGAAGAACCTCGAGATCGTCGGATCTCGACGATTTTCTTATAAATTATTCAGGTTAAAATTCGAAATTGTTAACCCAGGAAGTGCATTCCTTGGGTGAAGCTGGACCGTAGTTTCTTATGGTTTCACCCAACTGGGCCATCGTTTTCATGGGCCATCGTTTTCTGGACATTCACGGGGTTAATTCAACACCAACCTTGAAGCGCAAAATCTTTATAAGAATAATTTGTGTACAAAAATATTGAATCAATACGAAATCCTCCTTTCGCTTCTCTGTAAAAAAAAAAGCCCGAGAGGACGACTACAATTTGCCTTATATACCTGGGTCCACGATGAATCACAAAATGTTTTAAAATTTTGTCGAGCCGATTTAATGAAGATGAAGTTACGAACTCATTTTTCCTCAGTTGAACGATAACGACGGAATTCATGGTTTAACCCAATGAACTTTTTCCAGAGAATGCACGCGTACATAATCCTCACCATAATATTTTTTTTACAATTTAAGCTTAAAACAGCGAGGAAACCACTGTCAAGTGGGGGTTTTTTTTGAGAGGTCCTACTTTTTCACGAAATTATAACTAAAATCTATCTAAAGAAGTTATCTGCATTCATGCAAAAAAACGGGTTGAATTAAATGATTCCGGTTCATTCGGCAACAAAACTCGTCCGCGGACATAATTTTTTCCTTCCATCGAAAAAAGCTGACGTTTGAACTATACTGCTTGTCTTGAGATGATTGAAATGTTCAATTAAAAAAAAATGAAAAACCAACAGATAAAGTGAACACCATAAATGAAGATGAAGAAATGCCCCCCCCCCCCTCCCCCCAAGATTCATTGCTTACCAGAATCATGCCCCGAAGCCCCGATTAACTCGTTACATTAGTGACTGCGAACTTTCGTCTCTCTCTCTCTCTCTCTCTCTCTCTCTCTCTCTCTCTCCCTCTCTCTCTCTCTAACTTATACGTATTTGCAGTTTCCGTCAGCCCCCAAATATGTTGCATCAGTTCGATTATTCCACCACTTTCCCTCTCCGTTTGATGAGCCCCCCCAGACGCGACGGTTGACCAGACGCGCGCAATAAACGCAGTTGCAGCAGTCATCGACACCATCACCAGTATACAGACACAGCACCCCTTTTCCGAGCAGACGATACACTGCGACGGCAGCAAAAAGCAGTAGGCCGAGAAGCGGAAGCATTTCATCAGGGCAAACAGCGTTGACTTTCGGCCGGAATTCGCTTGAGAGAACTGCCGGGCTATCAACGGTCCCCCGAAACAAAAGCGTCCAGAGTTTATTGCGTGAAGTCAATATAGAAGTAGGCAGACTTCTGCCTGTATAGGGCAGAAACCCATCCGGCGACAGCAGTCCTTGGGCGAATCCAGAGAATCCCCCGAGATGCAGCCTTGTCCATGTGTATAATATGCGATCGCGGTAAATACTGTACAGTACAGTATAGTATCATCGAAGTTTCCCAGAAAATACAAGACATTTTAAGCCGGAGTACAATAAGCATGAAAATGAGCAATGAATTGCCCCCGGCGAATATTTATCCTGCTAATACAGCCCTTGATATATTATTGCATCATCATGTACTTATTGGCAAACCAACGAATGTACTTTCTTTAAAAATGCAAGAGGATTGCCAATTGGGTGCGACCTGGAATATATATAGGTATGGCTGCAAAAAAAAACTTCTTGAAATAGCCTGTGATGTGAAGTGTATAGTACTGGGATTTTTTTTAGATTAAAATTTTTTTTAATTTACTTCCTGATGAAAAATAAGGTAAAACTTTCCAGGTATGGCCAGAGTTTGCTTACCATATCACAGGGTGCTAAAATTTTTTAGGCCATCTAAACAATTGGATTTTTGTTGTTGTTTTAACCAACTTTTCTTTTTTTTTGGATAATGGTTGACAGAAAAGAAATTTCACTTTAAAACTGGCCTGATAAATTATCATCACACTGTGCCTTGTGAATGGGTGGTGAACTCTGGCCGTCACTGGAAGGTTTACACTTATCATCAGGCAGTAAACTTAAAATTCTTGTTATAAATCCCAAAAGATCCCGGTTTCTTTTTTTTTTTACATTTATACCTGCTTTAGAAAGAACCGAGGTCGTGACCAAGGGGGACAACCTTTGTAATACTGCGTTAGGCATATTGTTGGCGTATTTTTTGCTTACTGTTTTTTCCTTTTCATCACATTAAAAGGGCAAACCATCGTGAATTAAAATTAAACAATATTTCAATGTGCATTGAACGTTTCGCAACAATGCATATATCTTGTGTTTCTGTGGACCTGCGCAAAACATCAGTCCTAATTTGAGAAGTACCCATCGAATGTTGCCTCCGGGCACGGTAAATACTGAACCTACTTCTTCCATTTTTGTGCATGAGTAAGCGTGTAAACTTTAATTTCTGTAGTACTGTACTTATGGGTTAGCCACGTCCCACGTATAAGCAGAGAAATACGGAGTGGTGGCGTGAAGGAATTAAATGATTAGGCCAAGTGGAAAAAACCAATTTTTGGATATATAGCTCATTTTCTAAGCCATTTCTGAAAAAAGTGAGGCATCGTCAATAAGTGCGTCTTATTTTCGGAAGAATGCAGTACTTTTTTTTTAAACTTTGATTGCATTAGAAAGTTGCTGACACTCGATACACGTATTTTTTTTTCGAGGATAACGAGGCTGATGCGGCGAAGCTCCTTAAAATTCCTTCTCCGTTTCAACGATGAGGGTTTCTTGGCAACCTTGTCCCAAACTGCGCAGAATTCACGGCCACGACACAAAAACACATACTCTTAAGACCCAGAAAAACAGAGGGGGGGGGGGGGGATGGGCAAATAATAAACATGTGCCCAGGGTTTGATGAACACATTCGCAACCCAATCCCGGGCACACGGGAGAAAAAGCCTTCAACGTGACGAAGCTGTTTCGCACCGCCAGCATGTGCGACGACGGTGGGTGATGATGACGGCGACGCTGGCTTTGGGGTCCTTGATAGATGTTCCTGGAGCCAAAAGCCGGGTTTTCTTTCTCTCTCCTTTTTTTCTTTACTTAATCAACAGCTTCTTGTTTTCTCTCTCTCTCTCTTTTCTCACTCAATTAACGGCGCCCGCGTGTTGCCACGAGTCGGCTTTCGCTTTTCCTTCCGAAAAAAGTGCAGACGTCACGAGAGTTTTCTGACACACGGGTGCTTTGAGGAAGGATGATTTCCGTGTCGTGTTAAGCAGGTTATAGTAACGACCTAAGACGCTGGATCTTTGTCGGGGGAATGAGGCACAAACTTTCGAAGTCATGGAGCAGGAAAATCTCGTGCTGCTCTTCGCTACTTTCCAGCTAATCCTGGCTGTCATTTCTTCCATTATTTACTTTCTCGCGCATACACGATGAGTGTTTGACAGCATTTAGTCCTCCACATCAGCTACTCTATACAAGGGAAACTTGCACATATAACGAAGAATAATTCGCCGTACCTCGCATTTCTAGCTCAGATATACTGTAAGGTTTTACAAGTAGAAATAGGTTTTTATCAAGCCTTACACCTTGAATTTTTGGCAGAGTAAAAGAATTTTGACTTTTGATTAATTAAATCAGAACACAGCAATTGGCCGGGCGCGAACCGA